>BRDA01019490.1:9901-43159 GCA_036984385.1 Crenuchus spilurus | reverse complement strand
GTCACGAGAGCCACCAATAAAGCACGGCGAGCCGCATGTGGCTCGGGAGCCGCGCAATGAGTATCCCTGTTATAGAGGTTAACTGGTCCACTGTGATGCGTCTATTGCTCTGGAGTCGTTGTTCCCCTTTGGCATCAATGGGGCACCAATGTGCCATTAGGAGGCAGTCAGTGAAGTACTTTCTTGGCACTCCTTCATTATGGAACAAAGTTAGCTGTTTCTGAGATGCTACCAGCCTTTGCCCGTTACCCTATTATCATGCCCTTTCGGATATCAGTCCCTCATTATGGACATCATGTAGACAGCCCATGATGAAGGTTTTATACTCGGCTGTAACAGACTGGTGTACTCACTTATTTATACATGCAGTAAACCCTGTCATGTGGCATCTGTGAGTCCAAACCAGGGGTGGTCATGATGTTCTGATATGAATGTGGACATGTTAAATAGGCCCTAAATGTGCCTGTATTTATTGATACTTATTATTGCTCGTTAGAGTACTATGATATTTTCCTATGTAGTGCCCAGCTAACAGAGAATGTTGTAAGAATGTTCAGCAAAGTTTTTAAAAGGAACATTAGACTCTAATGGACTTAATATGAATGACGATCTTTACTGTGAGTGCTGTTTAATGAAAGACTCAGTTTACACCAGAAAACAGCATCTTTACATCAGTATATCTGTCTTTATTGTCTGTATAATGAACAGGTACTGGTAAATGATGTTCCTCCACTATATTATTGATACACACAGTCTGATGAGGATGATGATGATGTAGGACTGTCTGATTTATATTTACATTTGAGGCATCTAGCAGACACTCTTATCCAGTCACAAGACTGGATCTCTAACCACTAAGCCACAGCTGTGCCTGCATGGCTGTCTGATAGAGGAACTACTTTATCTCGCAGAAAGTTGCTAAACAAAACTATTTTCTGTTCTCTATCTTAAATGCAACAATAACTTGTGAAAACAGAACTTTTTATCAGTTTATGTGTAATTAATCTAAAATATATGACAGTTAGTCTTTGTGAATGAAATGATAAACATCAGTGAATGTTTTTGGAAGGAGATGAACTATTAAAGCTGTTCATTTGTAATTAGTTTCACTTCAAGCTCCTAAATACAAGCAAGCAGTCGACTTAACATTACTGAGCGTAACATCACTGTTGTAAATAAACATTTCGTGATTAACTAAAAGGCAAGAAATGAGCATTGTGTGTGTGTGTGTGTGTGTGTGTCCTTGTTTTTCTCTTCGGTGGGGACTGAAAGTCCTCATAATGATAGGAATGCATGACAGCTCTGTTAAAGTGGGGACATTTTGCTAGTCCTCACAAGACCGGTGCCATTTTAATGACACACTTTTTTGGGAAGAATTAAAAGAGCAGAAGCACTGACCTTTAGTTGAGTTTAAGTTTACACACTCCTGTTTAAACACTCAGGTTGGTCCCGGCAACGTAAATCATGAAATTGTAATAAAACATGTTTGAGGTTAAGATTAGAGTTTTAAGGTTTGAGTAAGTCTATGTCATGTCCCCACAATTCACAGAAACAAGTGTGTGTGTGTGTGTGTGTGTGTGTGTGTGTGTGCTTTATGCACAGAGCTGTGTAGTTTCTCTGCTGTGGACTGTGAGTGCCGAGGACACACACACTCTCCAGAGATGATGCATCGTGGCAGATTACTCACACTCTCTGCACAGAAGCTCCAAAGAGATGGAGAAGTGACTCCTTGCCTCAGCCCTGCAGGCACTGTGCATGTGTGTGTGTGTGTGTGTGTGTTTCAAAGTGTGTATGGGAGCATATGAGTGTGAAGGAAGGGTGTGTGTGTGTGTGTGTGTGAGCATATGAGTGTGAAGGCAGAGTGTGTGTGTGTGTGTGTGTGTGTGTGTGTGTGTGTGTGTGTGTGTGTGTGTGTTTCAAAGTGTGTATGGGAGCATATGAGTATGAAGGAAGAGTGTGTGTGTGTGTGTGTGTGTGTGTGTGTGTGTGTGTCAGAGATGATGGGTGATGGAACAATGTGTGTGTGGACATTAACACTGCCTACACTCAACATTGTCCAGTTTAGCTCCACTGCTTATATATCTGCACTTTGTAGTTTTACTATCACAGACTGTAGTGCATCTGTGACTCTGTGTACTTTGTTCACCCTGTTCTTCAATAGTCATGACCTGAAGGTGGATCATTTTCAATGACACTGATGAGGTGGTGGTGTGTTAGAGCTGCTGGAGATGTTAAACACTCCCTGACCACTATCAGACACACCTACCTTGATGATCCACCTTGTAGATGTAAAGTCAGAGACAGCAGCTCAGCACAGTTTGATTTGGTTCTGTAGTCCTTCATTGCGGCACTAACACATCATCACCTCATCAGTGCTAAGTATATACAGGTGCACTCAAAAATAATTTGACCATATTGCTAATATCCACATTTAAAAATACTAATAAACTCAGAAATCACCTAAATAGCTCAGTTTCCAACAAAGAATATCACCAAAACTTAAGCTCATACTGTATCTCATCCAGATCTAGTGGATGTGCTTTAGGACACACTATGTCCTAAACTACATAAAACAGGGCAATGACTGTACAGTACATACTGTATAATACTGTATATAAACATAGCAATAGTGTGCTGTGTAGAATAACCTCTCTGTCTGTATCTCTCTATATACTGTATACACACACACACACACAACTGCTCTCTCTCTAGGACCCACAGAGGCATCAGAGTGGCCTCGGGTCTCCTAGAATCCTCAGGGCAGAGCAGAGTGTGTACATGTGTGTGTTAAGTCATTTGGATCACACTGACAACCCTGGTTACTTTGCTAATGAACGTGCTCCAATATAAGATACATAGTGAGGGATAGAGTGCCAGAATGATGTCGCGCACGTGTGTGTGTGTGTGTGTGTGTGTGTGTGTGTGTGTGTGTGTGTGGAAAGAGGAGAAAAGGAGGACATGTCATCTTCCATCAGCAGGAGAGGAAGTTCACAGCTCCTCTCAAAGCCTCGGAGGAGCAGCGGCGACTGCCCATTAAAGTCCTGTTAAAACACTTCTGATGTTGTCAGCCCAGAGAGAAAGAGAGGGGGGGGGTGGAGTGAGAGAGAGAGAGAGTGAGTAAGAGAGAGAGTGTGCCTGGCAGCACTTTTTGCTGAGGCTCTCGCCAGCCGAGGTGTCAGATCAGCAGGCGCCTAAATTTCACCATCAAACTTTCATGGCAGTGTGGCTCACTAGAGCTGCTACAGAGGCTGCTGAGGTCCAAAAAGCAGGTTAGCTTGAATCCTACCAGGAAAGTACACTGCTGGACAAAAGTATTGAGACACAGCTCAATTCTGGGTGGATTTATATCTTTGTAGCTCTTGCCTGGCATTAGATGTGGTGTCAGTAGGTTCAGGCTAGTATTAGCAGTGTGTGCTTATGCTACATTTCAGGGCAGTCTAATGGCTGAAGATAAATAACAACAATGAAAGCTAGTTTAAACACAATCAACATAATCAACCATAGTTTGTATATAAATGATTAATTTAAAACTTTTTTTATTATAATTTTAAATGTAAAACATTTAAAATGTAAAATGTAAAGCTTTTTCATTCCTTTTTAAGATCTGTTCAACACTGAGTTGGCATGTATGGTGATGGACTATTCTTGCATACTGGTGACACTGACGTTGTAACTGGTACAGCTGTGTTGATTGGATTTCTCAGTTGCTAGGACGAGAGGGGCTTATCACCCAAAAATATCTAACAGGAGCAGCTCTATTGTCAGAAACTGACCAGTGATGAAGGGTTACAGGATGGCTAACCCAAATCTGCATGGCTACAGGTAAACCGACATGTTTACAGTAGCACATAAGCTTCCCTAAAGAAAGCAAACATCTAAAAGATCTCATTAACATCTTAGTAGTTTCTTCTGGATCAGGTGTTTCTCCTGAGAAAAAGCCCTCTCACATATTTCCTCTTAAGTTTTTGTAGAGATCTCAATAAAGCCTCAGCTTATGCTCAGGTTTGCACACCAAACGTCTCCATATGAACTCAATCACTTCTCATCCAAGACTCTTCTCAGTTTTGATGCTCTTATTGTGTTTATCTGGGCCAGAAGTATCTCAGCTCTCCTTTGTGTCTCATACTAAGGAATTTCAGGAGAAGCTCTATTACCTCTCCTGAGCCATTAACGAGCAACACTTGAGCACTAGGTTTGCTAACTTTATGTAAGTATAAGCAGGAAAACAAATAAGTGAGAGAGGAAATAATGTGGACAGATGACCCAGGTCAGTGTACTAAATCACGTGTATGTGTGTTTCACTCGAGTCATGCGTGCAAGTGTGTATACCTATGTAAGTGTGTGTGTATGTGTGTGTGTTCATCACATTCTCTCTCTGGTCCCTGCTGGCCTGCTGTGTCAGGTTTTGCTCACTGGGTGAGAAAGGGTTTGGTGGGGTTGGTGTTGGAGCGATGGAGGGGGTGGGGTGGGTTCTGCGCTGCTTCCGCCTGATTGGCTGATGCAGGCTGACAGGGCGTCTCTAGCGGCAGCCCCCTGCACGGGCCAGGCAGACAGTGGCGCTGAAATATTCAGCACAGTGCTCGCCTATCATGGATCTAATGCCTGCCCTACAAGACTGCAAAGGAAGGTGATAGAGACATGAGAAAGCGCAGGACGAGCAGTAAAACATGCAAAAAGCTGCACCTATCCACGACAAATCGCCTCCCTCATCATGTCCTGCTTCACGGAGGGTTTGCAGAGTGGTCACACAACACAGCAGAAACTAGGCTCACATGAAGTGTTATTTGTTATACACATATACAGTCATGTCAGAATATGACCACCTACCTAATATTGGGAATAATCCCCCTTGCCTCTTTGCTCATTGGTGATCACTGATACTTTTCCTCAATGGTCATGAGTTAATGAGATAGAGGTTAACTGGTCCATTGTGATGTGTCAACTGCTCTGTAACACTCACCAGAGTTGTTGTTTCCCTCTGGCATCAATGGACCCCTTGATAGCAAAATGTTTCTGGCCCACATCTGGCCCTCATCCCCCATTTCATTTGGGCCACTGGTCGCATGGATTGACGGCACTTGGGCGGACCATTCCTGGTAGCAAGATGTGGGCCACATATATGCCAGATTAGGGCCACATATCAGCCAAATGTAGGTAACACTGCCATATCTCTGCCAGAAGTGGACCACATCTGTTTTAGAACATGTGGGCCAAATAGGTTAATATGGGGGCCACTGATGGCTCATATATAGGTAGCACTGCCATATCTCTGCCAGAAGTGGACCACACTGTTATGGTGCATGTGGGCCATGTGTATTTTCAATATAAGTGACACATTTGGCTCACATGCAGTTTGCCATGCCGGCAGTGAGCCAGCAGTGTCATTTCTCAGCCAGAAAAGGCCCACATCTGTATGCTACCTGAGCCGTAGGGCACCACTGTTATGTCTATGGGAGGCTCAATGTACACATCTTCACTACATCAGCTCTAGAACATCCCACAAATTAGCAGTTTCTAAGATGCTGCCACCACCATGCTTATAATATCATGCCCTTTTGAACCTCAGTCACATCACATCCTTTACCCATGATGATGGTTTTACACTCTGCTACAACTGACTGGTGTGCTCACTTATTTATACATGCAGCAAACCATGTCACATGATGTCCTGGATGTGTACATCCTTGCAAACTGGCCTAGGACAAAGTTGAAAGAATGATGCCACTGCATGCAGACTGAAAGAAGAGCAGGAGGTGGTTCTCTATTTTTTTTACTGTTTTTCTTTGTCTTTTTGAGGCACTAAAGAAACATCCTCACACTGTCCAGATCCTACGTATCTCAAACAACATATTTTCCTTTTTTAGATCATCTGACAACCACAAGCTACTAACTAGCACTGTGTAATACAGCAAACTTAGCTAGCATGTGTGAAAGCATTCATCCACATCCACACATGCTGGCCTGAGCCACTCTCATATCATTACACATTTATGTGGAGCCTGAAGGAGACAGCTTTTCACACTGTCCACAGTCCACCAGCTCACAGAAGTCCATGCCATTAGATGTAGCTAGACTAGCATGAACAACTTGAAATAAAAACACCCTCCTCAAAGATACTGGCTTAACTGCCACTGGTCATCGTGATGTACTCCTGGGTGGGCAGTTTTGGAAAGAGACAGAGCGAGATTTAGGTTTAGGTTAGATTTGAGCAGGAGAGCTTTAGCATTCTCCAGAAATGTGCTGCATATTAATACTGCAGTCAAAACCGCAAGAGCCGAGTCAGGGCTGAGATATCAAGTCTGAGTCAGTACTGAGATTGTAGCAGCCAAATCTGAGTCAAGGTTGAAATTGGGAGTGGCCGAGAGATTATTTTTTTCCATTGTATACAAATAAGGCAAGGCAAAATTTATTTACTGTATAAAGCACATTTAAAAACAACAACTGTTGTCCAAAGTGCTGTACAGTGTAAGGTATAAAACTACAAGAGAGTTAAAACAAGGTAGATAAAATGAAAAGGAAAAAAAAGTAAAAGTAAACAACAATAGAAGAAAAATATCTGCTTCCTTTGTACTCGGAACTCAATTTGATTCAAACGCCAATACATATAAATATGTTTTTAGTTGAGTTTTAAAATTATCCAATGTGGGTGCCAACCTAATTGAAAAAGGGAGATTGTTCCACAATTTTGGGGCAACTACTGCAAAAGCCCTGTTCCCTCTCTGTCTCAGCCTAGATTTAGGAACATTAAAAAGCAGGTGATCGGCAGATCTCAGCGATCTCACAGGGACATACAAGCATAACAGATTGGAAAGATAAGGTGGTGCTAAACCATGAAGAATCCTTAAAATCAACCCGATAGTGAATAGGTACGTAAATAGGTAATATAAATATAAATAAAATGAAGAAAATGTAAAATATCTATTAATTTATTCTATTCTATTATTTATAATAATAATTTATTATATGTGACCCCGCCAGAGAAAACCAGGCCAAAGTCACTTGGCAATTTAACAAAACAAAACTTAAATTCACAAAAAAAGTTCATTCATTCATTATCACACCCGCTCAATCCTTATCAGAGTCGCGGTTAGTCCCCCACCCCCTCACTGGGCGCAGGGCAGGGCAGTACACTATTCAACTAAGCCCAGGACAGGGCGCCAGTCCATCGCTGGGTGAACACACACGCATACACATACACACACACACATGGACATTTTTAGAGTAGCCAATTCACCTGACCTCCATGTTTTTGGACTGTGGGAGGAAACCGGAGACCCCAAAGGAAACCCACGCAGACACGGGGAGAACATGGAAACTCCGCTCAGATGTGGACTCGAACCCAAGACCTCAGCGCTAAGAGGTGAACACAAAAAAGTTGTTTTGGAAAAAAAAAAAGACTTTGGCCTGGTTTTCCCTGGCAGGGTCACATATTATTTATATTATGTACATTCATTATATACAATGCATTAATAAATAAAACAATGTAAAATATAACAATACATAGCATAAAATGATGATGATTATTGTTCTTGTTGTTTAAATGGATTGTTGATATTCAATAACTTACCAACTATTTTGCCATCTCATCCCGAGACGGATATCAAATGAGGTCAAGATTGAGACGAGACTGAAGATCAGACTCGAGTGCTACAACACTACTGCACATCTCGTCCTGGCTGAGGTGACGTTCTCCTCATCAGAAGAATAAGACAATTGCAGTGTTGGACAATTATGTATCAGAATATTCATTCATTCATTCATTCATTCATTATCACACCCGCTTAATCCTTATTAGGGTCGCGGTTAGTCCCCCACCGGGCGCAGGGCAGGGCATTACACTATTCAACTAAGCCCAGGACAGGGCGCCAGTCCATCACTGGGTGACACACACACACACAGACACACCTACGGACAATTTTTTTTTTTTTTTTTTTTTTTAGAGTACCCAATTCACCTGACCTCCATGTCTTTGGACTGTGGGAGGAAACCGGAGACCCCGGAGGAAACCCACGCAGACACGGGGAGAACATGGAAACTCCGCTCAGATGGGGAATCGAACCCAAGACCCCAGCGCTGAGAGGCGAACGTGCTAACCACTAAGCCACCGTGCCGCCCGTATCAGAATATATGCATCAATATTACATCATCAGGTAAAAAGGTGATTGTATTCCAGAGTGAAAAGGTAAGTAGATTAGTGGTACATTTAAAAAAATATGATTACTAGCAGCTTAACCTGGATTATTACTCTTACAATGTTTCTTCAGATTGATTTCTCATGTCTGTACACAGAAGTCAACACTACAATGTTCTAAAAGCCTTAGACGTCTGGTTCCTATCACAACCACTGTGAACAAAGCTGGCATTAAACCACTCTGAATGATGCTGCATTTAATCCTTCAGAATTTTTTTACATTTATCTTTAATTACTTCATTCCTTTTGCAAAGCATTTTTTTCTGGTTTGACATGTTCAGTGAAACTCATGATGTTCAGGTCCTTTTGGGTCTAATCTAAAGACTGTACTGAGGATGCCATCCATCTCAAAATGGACATCCAGAGAGGTCTTATAGAGATGAGTGGTTTTCGGCTGTTCTCACACAGATAGAGGGTATCTTCTCTGGTATTCAGTGTTTCTTATATAATATATGAAGCACATGGCAGCAGATGAACTCCCTGAACCCTGTCCATCAACATGAGATTTGATTTGTGAATATGAATGAAAACATGGATATCAAGCAAGAATGTTTACATAATTGCTGTTGTACTGTACTCCATCACTGCACTGAGGCTTTGTTACTATACTTATAACAAATGCTTTGTTACTATACTTAAGTAGAAATTTTGGTTATTTATACTTTACTGGAGTAATTTTTATTAAGCAACATTTTACTTCTACTTACTTACATTTTCATGTGATTATCGGTACTTTCTACTCCTTACATTTTAAAAACAGCCTCATTATTTCTATGTATTTCATTTTGGTTTGTCATTATTTAAAAAAACATCCTATCCAGATAAATTGAGCCATGCAGAAAGAGTAAATTCGATTGTGGTTGGATGGTAAGTATAAACAAATACCATTCTGATACCCTCTTGGTAAGCGATCCATCGCACCTGCACATCACGTGTCTCTTCACTCTCCAGTAAGCTCAGTACTACACATATATGGTCCACTAATATATCTGAAATGACTCAAATGTTTTAATTTTTAAGGCGCATATATGCAGCTGAAACAGGAAGCCAGTACATTCCAAAAAATGTCAACATTACCATTTTAATATAACATTATAGTCATTACGGCTTTTAGAAAAAATTTATTTTGGGGGTGGGGGGTGGGGTAGTGCACTATATGCCCCTGTGGCACAGCCTACGTTTTGACATTTGTTTTCCTTATATTACTTTTACTTTTATACTTTAAGTAGTTTTGAAACCAGAACTTTTGTTTACATGAGTAAAATGCTTAAGTTGATACTTCAGCTTCTATAAAAGTCTTTTTAAACACTAGTATCTATACTTCTACCTGAGTAATGAATGTCAATTGGTCTAACCTTTGGTCGTCTACCACCGCCTCTTCAGGCATGTCATGTTTTGCTTGGAGGTCTCCCATTCAAGTACTGTTCATGTTATGCTGAGCAGGTGCCCTGGCTGTTCTCACAGTTGATGTGTGCAGGCCTGAGTGACTTTGATGGAGTGGAAAAGCTTGAAGGGTGCTGGTCATCAGTGGTTATGACCTTCCGTGTTATTGCATTGTTTGCATATGTTGTGCAGGTGCTACGGCTGCTCCTCCCAGTCATTTGGCCAAGATGGTGGATAGAGAATTTAGCTACACAAGTTAGATTACATTAGATTAAACATTTTGCCAATGTGATTACACACAAGTGAATTTGACCTCCACTTTTAAGCCAGTGAAACACACTCTAGGCTATGAACATGTGCCTGAAGCAATTGGCAGCCCTAACCACGGTGCCTGGGGAGCAGTTGGGGGTTAGGTGTCTTGCTCAAGGACACTTCAGTCATGACCTGCTCGGGGACTGAACCAACATTGTGACCTTCCAGTCACAAGACCAGACCCCTAACCACCAGGTTACGGCTGCCCCTGATTAGTTAGTCAGTAATTTACACTTTATTCTAACTTAACTTCTTTATTAAAATCTAGATGTTCTTTGAGTGGGTTGGTGATGTAATTTTACAGAAACGATTAGTAACATTAGCCTCATAGCACCAGTAATATGAACTTAAAACATGCCACCGTTGACCAATGTGGAAAATGTGCAAATGCAACTTTTGAGTGAATCATTCACGTAACATTCGTGCAATACACTTTTACTCCATTTTTATGGAACTAAATAAAGCTTTACTCCTGGGCCAGAGAAGCCCTTGTCAAATTTATGGCCCAAATATGATATCACAAAGCTCATCGACTACTGAGTATTCCAATTATTCTATGCAGGCCAAGACACCGCTGGAGGAGCATCCCACATTGGCTGTCCTATCACTCTTACTCACAGTCAACGGAGAGATGAGAGAAGGGAGGAGCGCGAGATCCTCTTAAGTGCTTTTCTGGCAAGGCTTTGCAGTACTCCACGATGCACTTAAGAGTCAAATATTTGGAAGAAGAGCCGCCATCGTTCTCAATCTACGCTCTACCGCAAGCTGACGAGTTTTATTCTTGTCGCAGCCAGTGCTGGGATGGGTCCTTAGGGTCCAGAGGCCAGATATGCTTGGAGGAAATAAATAATGTGTTGATTTGGGAATATGTGTGTACAGAGAGAGTGCAGTAAACAAACAGACAGGCTCCAGACTGGACACCTTCTTGGCAGACTGAGGCCGGCCAGACGCCCCATGGCCCTGCTGTCTGCAGCCTGGAGCCTTTTTCATACCATTCAGAACATCTTCAGTTAGTCTGTTCATCAGAGCTGCCTCCATGTACCATTCAGATCCTCTGAAAATGAAAAAATATATAACTGACTCCCAATCCTGGTGCTTGAACAATGACGATATGCAAATATCCTGATAGATGACACATATGACAATATTTCATTTCATACACTTTGTAAAGAAAGGTGAAGACTAGCACAGGCCTCCTCTGATGCACGTGAAGTCAGTCACCACCTCTTTTCAAACTGCTGCCGATACATCATCACTGGGCAGCTCAGAGGAAAGCGCAGGATCCCCAGCTCTAATACATCAGCTAACATGCACTTGAGCCAGCAGACATTACTTAGTAGTAATGGGGAAAGAGTGCCGTCTACCCGCCCAGAGAAAGCACAACCAATTCTGCTCTCTCAGGGTTCTGGCTGCTGATGGCAAAGCAGTATGACTGGGATTTGAAATTGTGATCATCTGATCAGTGCCTTAGACTAAAGATGAGGATTAGCCCATACAGCTGTTAGACTGGGTGGTTGAGGGTGTTGGTGCTGTTAGGTTTGGAAGGATATGTCACTCCACTGAGTGGGAACATAAAATAAAATAGCTCTTAAAGTTCTGATGGCAGGTAGATGTTATTTGATAGACTGGATTAACTTAGCCATGTGAGGTAAAATACTCAACAAGACCATTGACAGCAGAGTCAAATTAATAAACTATTGTCCAGGGTTGAGTGAGCTGTGCTGCACTGAAATTATATGCTACATCATAGCTAGTGGACTTCCTGAGCGACTTCTCAACAGCTAATGACAGTTTCGTGGACAAATTAAGTCTAGACTGTAGACAGGGAAGACTTCTCGTCAAACTTTTTGATGATTGCTGTGCTGGGTTGAGGAAAGATATAAACTGTGAGAAAGATGTTTGCTGGACTCAAGAATGATCTATGACATTTCAGATACTAAGTCCATGAACTTATGGAATTGGAATTATGAATTTGGTAGGGCCCTGGTTGGACATTTGAGCCAAGATAGTTGTCAAGATGGTGGACAAAGCATTCAATCATTTTGAGTTAGTCTATTTTATTTTCTTTGTCTTTGTCTTCAGTTGAGTCATTCTAGATGGACGTCCACCTATAGTGCATGTATTAGCACCAGGAAAGTAGTAAACTGTAGAACAGGCCTACTCCTGTAGTTTTAGAATGGCCTTGATCCAGTCATTCCTGTTTGCTGCTGGCAAGGTCACATGTCTTCTGATTTCACTGATGCTAGCTTACTCCATTCTGTTTGTCACTCACCACTCTCTTTATTAGAACCAGCTACCTTCTGCTCTTGGGCTACTTTATTAGAAACTCCTACTTTGTGGAGGAAAGTGGAGAAGCAGTCAGCTGAAATGTAGTTAAATTCATCAGTATGGAATCAGCAGATGTAGGCATAATGACAAATATGTTATAACACATGATGTGAACTGAGAAGCCAGGAACTGTTTAGGCTCATTTAGGACGGCCAATTGCAAGAGCAATGGGGTTGTGTTGGGACACATGCTGTCAGAGTGCTTCTACAGTATTATCATTATAGACTAAAGCATGTAGCTTATCTACAAAGACTCAAACATCTAACAAACTGACAGACAGCTGATCAACAGCATGTCTAGGATTAGGATTAGGTTTGCGGACAGGCTTAGGGTTAAGGTTTAGAGTGAGTTTGAGGGTTTGGTGACTATTGAGTTCTAGTGTTTATTAGCAATGCTAGCTCCAGACAAACAAGAAGCAAACTTTTAACTCTGAGCATGTCTTAGCTGATCTTAAGACTTGCCTGTCGTCTCAGAGGCGTATTTTGATGGAACTAGGTATGTTAGGTGACTTAAATAAGATAAATAAGATGCAAAATTTGCAGGTTTAATTTTTTAAATGTATAAACTACACTTGAGGCATGTGTGATGCATGGGTGTTTCTACCCTTTTTTACCCTAATTTTGCCCAAGTACACCTAAAAATAAGATTAGAAAAATCTTTTTATGTAGGTGTCTCTCATAAGCTGATTTTTTCTTAATGTACAAAAAAGATCAATAGAAACATATGGTTTAAACTAAATATTTTAACAAGGCAAATACAGCAATGCCACTTCACAAATGGAATAATCCACTCTCTCTGTCCTGAAGCCCTGGTGTCTCTTCCTGAAGGCGAGCTGGCAAACACACTTGGTGCCAGTGAGTTTAGTAAGTGAAGTTAGTTTATCACTATGTGTGTTAGTAATGTTAGGTGGTGCATAGATACATATGTGACTGTTTTATAGGAGGTTAAGTTGCATTTTGCTGGTTGTCAGTGAAGCCCTGTGTGTGTGTGGTCAGCCAATCAGCCATGGATATTTGATTGTTTTTCAAGAAAAAACAGTCAGGTTCAGGTGAGAGAGAAAGGTGAAATGATGTGGCTTCATTGCCCACTGTAGGGTGACCAGATGCCCTAAAAATAAAAATTGTGAGTAGTCCTAAAGTCATTTTTCCCAAACAGTAAGTGATTTAGCTGTCAATAGCTCATATAATAGGGTTAAAACAGAGCTGTCTGTATATTGTACTGAAATTACATATTTAGGCAGTAATTTCTTACTTTAAAATAGGAGGATAGACAGCAAGAAGCAGTTAATGTTAGTGAAGAGCACATTAGTGATAATGCCGTGACAGCTTTTGTTTTTCTGCATTCGTTGAAGTCGAATCCACACAATAACTTCAAATTGGAGTGTATTGGTGTGGAGTCTGCAGGACTGCTAGGCTCACTGGGTGCTTAGCACCCCTAAAGCTCTGTACCTAGAATTGCCCCTGACTTGAGGTATGTTTAGTAAATAATATGCTTTCTGAATGAAAGAGAAGAATGAAGCATATAAAGCATAACTACTTTACACTGGTTCAAGCTAATGTTGCACAGACAATTGTCCATTTCCTCCAAAAAACATACCTGATATCTCTGTGAATGACATTGGGCACAGCTCCAGGGCTGCACCAGTGAACATGAGGTCATGACCCCAGGCAACAGGGGTGATGGTCAGGCCCTGGGGGCTTCTGGAGCAGGTAGTGTTGGATTACCTCATTTTTTCTGTGTCCTGCTATAATTAGGCCAATTACATTAAGCAAGGGCTAGTGATAGGAAGACACAAAGGATGCTCCCAAACAGCATCATAAGGAACCTACTGTCCGAGTTCAGTGATTCCCCTCTGCCTTCGGGAAAGAAGCCGAGGTCGCGACCGAAAGCCTTTAAACTGCGAGTGTAGCCTTCCTTATTTGCAATTATGGACAGCCTCCAGGCCTCTTTGAGTTCTACAATGAAGCTTTATACAGGAAACTCTCGATTTTTATCAGCTTTGCCACTACACTTGCTGCCTTAACTTGTGTTTACATCTGGGTTTCGCACATTAAACATAACCATACAATACACAGGCCTGAGGCCAGAGCAAAGCAAGGAAACCAAGCATCAGAGGTGCAGTTAGCAGGACAATGCCCCACCAATTCACAATCATGCCCCAATAAATACTGAAGATATTCATTTTTATTTCATGATTATTTAAGTGTCAATGAGCTAAGTTGGAAAAATAACTAGTTTCAAATTCCCTGATTTAGTGATGTAACAAAAACCAATTTATTTAATCTGGCTATAGGAGTTTAGCCTAGTCTCTTTCACGCTGGACTACTTTTTGAATGAGGCACAATACAGCTCCCGTGAGAGATTTAAAAATTAATTATGACTATATTTAGTACATAAAGTAACAGAAAATGTAGAATATGGAGCCTTTAATACCACATTTACTAATTATTGGAAGCAAAACAAAAAGAAAAAGTTAAATATTGTTGCTTATATAGAATATAAATTGAAGACAAAACAAAATTGGAAGACAAAACTCTAAGGGTTAAATTATTAAACTTAACCATACATATCTACTATAAGCACCTTGGGTTCTAGGTAAGTTGGTAAGTAATTTAGTAAGTAAGTAATTAGTGGGTCTGGGAGACTAATAGTTCACATATATATTCATGTAGAGCCTTGTATGTGAATAACAGTATTTTAAAGTAAAGCCAGCACTTGGGTGATGTGGTCCTTAAGTCTAGTATTAGTTAAAAGCCCAGCAGCTGCATTTTAAACTAACTGAAGTCTTGCAGGGGCAACACTTGACTAAGACATCTCCAATAGAGATAAAACAGAAGCACAAATAATCATTTCTAAGCTGTGAACATACTTCTTAATTGAAAAATAAAAACAAGACGGAACAAGCTTCTTAATATGCACAGTTTTAACTACCACCAAGCCACACAGAGCAAGCTAGCCAACTAGTCAACTACTCAACTCGACTGAGGAAGTCAAGCTGTGAGCTTGGCTAAA
This sequence comes from Crenuchus spilurus, assembly GCA_036984385.1. Taxonomy (NCBI): domain Eukaryota; kingdom Metazoa; phylum Chordata; class Actinopteri; order Characiformes; family Crenuchidae; genus Crenuchus; species Crenuchus spilurus. The sequence goes on along the minus strand of BRDA01019490.1, from coordinate 27,933 downwards.
GCACAGAATTCAGTCATTAATTGTAGAGATTCAGGGCTAGATTATTATTATACATTTCTGCAAACCTTATATCACCACATTATACATGAATATTATCAAGTTTGTTTAGGGTTAGCTGAGTTCCTCTTAGCTGTTGTGTTGACATACTGCCCTCCTTGTGAATTTTTTGGACACTCCATTAGTGACGAGCAAGAAAACACCCAATCGCTTTTAAACTAAGCAAGTTTAACATTTGGGGAAGTGTGGGAACAAGCATTACCCATAAATCCTAGCACAGTCCTTGGTTATTCTTCAGGGATGAAGCCTAGCGCCATCCCAAGCAATTGGGATGAGAAATGAACACCACAAGGAGCAAAGGAGCACTAGCCAAGTGTCCAGAGACTCGATTACACTAGCGCTACAGGAAGAATGACTAGGTAAAACAAGGAGAAAGCCAAGCTAGTGGCCTAGCAAAGCCTAATATATCACTATTAATACACAGACGCAGCCTTTGTGAGGCTAGGCCATAGCGGTGTAGTGTGACATGATGCTGGCAGGGCTACAAACAAGGCCTGGGTCTGGATCGAGCTCTGTATTACAACCCCTGATTTCCTCATAATACATCTCGGCCAGAACTTTGCATATCAAATCCCCCCAAATCTAGCTTTGGGTAACAGGATCTCCGTATTAAACTTTTGTGGTGCCTCCACAAAAAAGGCTGCCCAGTGCTTCAACAAAACACATGGTAGAAATATTCCACCTCAAAAAGGAGAGGCTTCCACTCAATGCTCTCTGATCTGGCTGTGTGTATGTATGTAGCTTCATTTTTTTTTTTAGTGAAGGGGTTTTTCTCCTCATCCCAAAATTAGTCAATCAGCCAAGACATGTTTGCTGAAGTATGTTTTAGGTTTTTAAATCTGTCGCAATGCAGGGAAGGGGTTTATGGGTAAGTGTAGCATGCAGAGACCACAATATGGAACTGTGCACAGGGGTGATGCTAGAACATAGGCTGGCTAACCCTAACCCTAACCCTAACGAATTACTGTTGGTTGTGGGGTGGAGGTCCCCCAGTCAACATTGAGGTTCCTGGCAAACTAATGCTGGCTGAGGGGTGCATGTCCTAGCAAACAAACATCAGTTAAAGTGGAGGTGAACTAATGTGGGTGGAGGGTTACCGATCCCAATATAGTCAACAAAAGCCAGTGGAGGCTTGGTGATCCCAATGAACGATTGTTGGCAGGGAGGTGGGGGTCCCTGAGAGCAAATGTCAGTCATGTGGGGTGGATCACAGTGAACAAGTCAATGGAGCATTGGTGGTCCCAATGAATGAACGTTGGTTGGGTTAATGTAAAATATAATGTAAAAATATGTAAAATTTTCACTATATTATTGTTATTTTTTGAGATACACTAGTAGTTTCAACCCAGCTGGCTTGCTCCTTGCTAATTCTTCCCATGCTCTTGCTTGTCCTGTAGCCTCTGCACCCGACAGGAATCGGAAGTTTGTGTAGCGCTGTTAGCCAGAGTGCTAACCTTGTCCATCTGGAGAGAAAGAGAGAGCGAGAGAGAGAAAGAGAGAGAGAGTGATCAGCCCTCAGGGCACTAGCACCCATCTCCTCCCAGCTGCACCAGCTGCCCTGGGGGATGAAGGGGGGTTCTGGGTCTTTGTCTATGTAAGTTGGCCTGAGAGAGGTTCCTGTTATGCAGAGGTGTGTGTGATTGTGTGTTTTGGAGGGCCAGGAGGGTTAGGAGGGGTACATCCTCCAGCAGCTGCTGACCCTAACCTTAAAAACACGCATACACAAACACACACTCAGGTTTGTTTTTATACCTCGTCAGGACATTAGGTCATGCATACATCCTACAGATATGTTTGTAATTACCTCCAGGTAATGATACATCCCATTAATACTATACACATCTAAGAATGTCCTCGTATTTCAAAACTGGTCCAATCTCAATAGTGCAAATATCATCTAATACTGTTCTCAAAATGCTTGAAACACTGAATACAATACAATAGTACCATAATAATAATTTGTGTAGCTTACAGAAAATGACAAAATATGTATCTATATGTCACATAATATTTGATAACTTGCATATATATATATATATATATATATATATATATAGTAGCTGACATATTATAAATTCACCATACTTTTTGTCCTTTGTCCAAACAAGCTCAATCTGGACACACTCTAATGCGTATCTGGTTTCCATTTGGGTGTCAAGAGGGCATGTTATGCCACTCTTCCCTGACGGCTCTAAGTGTTGAAACTGTGACATGGCACACACACACACACACACACACACACACACACACACATGTCGCTTTCCAATTTAGCTCAAATGAGGCCTGACCATTAGCTGCTACAGAACCCACAAACAGCTGCATGTTCATATAAATAATTGTTTATTATCTGACTGCCATATACTACAGTTTACATTACTTATTTTTATTTATAGCTTTTTTCATTTATAAACCTGAAATAAGTATGTGTAGAACCCCTGGTCTGGAATTAACTTGGCCTGGGACGTCACGTGTCAGAGTTTGTTTTGCTTGTATAAATAAGTGAGCACACCAGTCAGTTGTAGCAGAGTGTAAAACCATCATCATGGACAAAGGACAAGATCTGACTGATGTAAAAAAGAGCATGATAACAGTGTACCAGGAGAAGCATGGTGGAGGAAGCATCTCAGAAACCACTAACTTTGTGAGATGTTCTTAAGCTGCTGTACTGAAAGTGTACTCAAAATTAACTTTTCGTACATTAAGCATAACAGTGGTGCCCCTCCGGCCACTGATGCCAGAAGGGAACAATAACTCTGGTGAGTGTTACAGAGCAATCCATGTGCCACAGTGGACCAGTTAACCTCTATAATGAACACAGGAATGAAGAAAGTATCATCCAAAGTTATCTGTAAGTATGTGTCAAGGCCATAGGATTGAAACCTCTAACACCAAGTATTCCTTTTAAGTACTACATAACTACTAAGTAATGATTGCACAACAACACAGAGCACTACTATACATCTACTATACTTAGTAAGAGTTTACAGAAGTCAGTGTATTGTTTGTAATTAAACACTGCACTGTAAAACTGCACTGCTCGGTCACATTTCTATGGTTTTCTGCTGTGTAACTAAAGACAAATATGTTGTATGTGCAAACATGCTTGGTCAATAAAGCCCGGTTCTGTCCCAAGCCAGCAGGCCATTGTTCTAAAGCCAAACCTCAGTGCAGCACTCTGGCGCTACGGACACCATCCGTCTCCATCAGCAGCTCAGTCTGTGGTTCCAAACCCTGTTATTATTCACACTATGCCTCCAAAACTCGCCCCCACCAGTGACTTCACTATTACAGCCTAGATACCACCTACAGTACCAATCAAAAGTTTGGACTCGCCTACTCATGAAGGCTTTTCTTTATTTTTGTTTTGGCTTTTTCCTGCAATTTAGAACAATAAGACATCACAACTGTGTAATGCCACACACAGGACTTCACAGAGCCTGTAAACAAATCTAAACTAGGTTTATACGCTCTCAAGAGGCTTCAGTCAGCAGGACAAAATCAGTTATTTCTATTTTATTTAAAACTGTGCTTTCTTTTTCAGAAGGGTATGAAGGTGCTTTATAAGTTAGACTTATATAGCACCTTTCTAATAACGAAGCACGCTTTACAATTAACACACTCAGAACTCAACCACACACACCGGTGAAAGTGGCAGCCAATCACACACTGCATCTCAATCAGAAGCCACCGTCCACCTGTGGGACTGCATCACCCAGGACAGAGTGGCAACCATACCTGGGCATACACAGATACATTCATAAACACACATACACACCAGGGTCATTTAGAGTAGCCAATCGACCTGATCTCCATGTTTTTGGACTGTGGGAAGAAACCGAAGTCCCCAGAGGGGACCCACACAGACACGGGAAGAACATGGAAACTCCACCCAGATGGGGACTTGAACCCAAGACCTCAGCGCTGAGAGGCAAGTGTGCTAACCACTAAACCATCATGCCATGTAAGATCAGTAAAGTTACTGTACAAATGTCTGTAAAATCAGTGTTTTAGATAAAAGACGGGTAACTGACACCAGTTGGAATAAGGAATAAGGCATTATACAAGAAAAAGCTTATGTGTAGATGTTATATACGTTTTTATAAGGATGACTCCTTCAGAACATGTGTGACCCTTCCAGACCAAGGCTTCACCACAAGCGTGGGTGACTCCCCAGGACAGTGTTTCACTGAGAAGCTCTTTTTGTTATGGGAGACTCCCTCAGAACAATGTTTTACCACAAACGTCTTTTTCTCCACCACGACTGTCATTTTACATTGTTTTACAAAAACATTTTACAGAGAATGTTTTTAGTATGGGTGACTTTTTACCTCCCACCCCTGCCCCGGAACAATGTTTCACCATGAATAGAGTAACGTCCACTCATCAAATTCTTGGATATTCTTGTGAGTCTTATAAAGTCTGACTATAATACAGAGCTACAGGAACAAAAATCATGAAAAAATGTTTGTTCTTGATTCATGTCAAAAAGTAAACCGTCATATATTTTACATTCAGAACACATAAAGTGACAAAAATCTTTTAATACAGATCAGTGCAGCTTATATCTCATGAGTTGGCCAATCAGTCACAGAAATATGATGGTCAGTAGTAGTTTTGGCACTTTAGGAAGCTGCTAATGGAAATCAGCATCTCAATGAGGTTTGTCAACAGATGGAAGCATGAAGTGCTCTAAAATATTTGTGTTGACTCTGTTGACTTTGGACTAAATACAGTGGACCAACACTAGCAGATGACTAAACAGCTCAAACCATCACAAAAAGTGCACACTGGACTTCAGACACCTTGGACTTTGTGTCTCTCCACTCTTCCTCCAGACTCCAGAAGCTTGAGTAACAGTCCTGTTCTTGTCCTCTGATGCATGTGAAGTCAGCCACCACCTCTTTTCCAAGCGCTGCTGATACATCTTCATTGGGCAGCTCTGAGGAAAGCACAGGATCCTGAGCTCTGATACATCAGCTAACAGACATCTGAGCCAGCAAACATTACTTAGTATTGCTGGGGAGGCAGTGCCATCTTATCCGCCCAGAAAAAACACCAATTTTATTCTCTTGGGCCCCAGCTGTCGACGGCAAACAGCATGATCGGGACTTGAACTTGCAATCCTCAGGTCAGCGATCCTCAGAAAGCTTCTTAGAGCATCAACTTCACAACAAAGTTGAAACATTTTAGCCTTCAGATCATAATATTATGTGTATCCAAATGTTTTGACTGATACTGTATAATACCTTCATTGTTTTTTGTCCCCAAGTCTACTCACACAACTTCTGTGAAGTTCTTGAGAGGTTTTTGAATAAATAACATAGATGCGTTGAGTGGATTTGCTAACAGACACTTCACTATCCAGGTTTGGGATTGTATGAAAAAAGGCAAACGACGCAATTCTCAGTGCATTTCAAATATCTATGAGACTATGACAGCATGGTCGGTGCCTTTTGAGCTTATAAAGGAAATATAAACACAAGGAGGGTAAAAAAAGGGCAGTCAGCATGTCGGCCTGTTGAAATATTTACGCCAAAAAGCTACTGTGCCTTCTTGATACATAACTGTTCTGTCCAAAACATCTCACTTGACTGTCAACACTCGGGCCGGATTAAATATGAATCCAGTCTTAGCACAGTTCATGTGCATTGGGGGCCAATGCATGGGCACATAGACAGATGCATGCTGGGATGTTGGAGCTGTTGCAGTATTTAGTACTTTGCATTATTCAGGAGTTTTGCCTCCTTTAGGTGAGGGCGTCCAGGCGCCTGCCAAACGGACCTGCTCTGCAATCGCTTCTTCAGTGCAAAGTGGCACGAAAGAGTGTGTTTTTACCGCCCCCATCGCTCCTTCTCTCAGATCTGCCAAATGAGCCAGAAAGAGTCACAAAGGATGAGGTCAGTGCCAGACTTAACCGACCGCATGGCAGTACGGCATGGCTACACATGACACATGCCCTCACCCAGCATACACTACGGTTTGTAATATGATGTTATGTTTATCTGGATTTGGATTTAAAGTGGCAATGGTATAGGCCTCAAGTTTAGGTTTAATGTTTAATCCTTTAAATGCCGTTTTTGGTTATATTTAACCAGTTTACATGTTTTATTATGTGAGTATTTACAGAGTTTCTATTTATACAAGGCTAACATAGCTAAGAAACACTAAAACTCAATAGGCACCTAAATAGCCCAGTTGCTTCCAACACTCTAAGGTATAACAACTAAGGTATCAGACTAGTCATTGTGGTTTAGAATACTGTGAGCTTTAAGTGACAAACCTGTGAGTTGTGCCACCAATTTTATATCAATTCAGAGAAGATATGCACTTTTAGTGAAAATAACAGAGAACCACATCAAAGTTCAGTCTTCTTCTATGTGTGAAGTGGCTGTAGTGGTGAGCTTTTATTGATTCACATAGCTCACAGTAGGTCATACAGTGTCCTAAATCACACTGACTATGAGGATCTGGATGAGGTTTGAATGGATTTGGAGTGGATGGTGAATTTTAGCAGAAACACATGAGCTGAGGTGACTATTGAGTTCTAGTGTTTATTAGTAGTCTTAGCCTCACAGCTCAAGGTCTAAATTAATGAAGCAACATTTGTGGCTGTTCCACAACACCTGGGGTATGTGGAAAAATCCGTACTTCTGGTTAATCATTCCTTTAATACTGAAGAGTAAAGATAGAAAACGTGTAATGAACGTTCCTGAAGTTAATTTTAATAATTATTTTTACAGAGTACCTGTACTTAATAGAGCAGCTGTTCTGCTGAGAAGTATAAGAGTTTGAGTTAGACAGGATTTAGCTTTTAGTTTGATTTTAAGATTGTTAGGGTTAGAGTGAGTTATGTTTAGAGTTATGGCTCAGTTTATTTACATTTTATGGTTCTTAGGGTTAGAGTGGGTGTTAGGTTCAGAGTTGCAGTATGATTTTAAGGTTGTTTGGGTTAGAGTGAGTGTTCAATGAAATTAAATTTAGGTTTTAGTTTGATTTTAAGGTTGCGTGAGTGTGAGGTTTAGAGATAGGGTTAGGTTTTAGTTTGATTTTAAGGTTCTTGGTATATAATAAGTGTTAAGTCTAGAGTTAGGTTTAAGTTTTAATTGATTTTAAGGTTGTTTGGATTAAAGAGAGTTAGGTTTGTGTTTTAGTTTGATTTTTGTTAAGGTTAGAGTGAGTTATAAGTTTAGAGTTATGGTTAAGTTTATTTTAATTTTAAGGTTCTTAGCGGTAGAGTGTGTGTTAAGAGTTTTAGTTTGATTTTAAGGTTGTTTGGAGTAGAGTTTGAGATAGGGTGAGGTTTTAGTATATTTTAAGGTTGTTAGGGATGGAGTGAGTGTTAGGCTTAAAGTTTGAGTTAGGCTTAGGTTTCGTTTATTCTAAGCTTGTTAGGCTTAGAGTTTGAGTTAGTTGATTTTAAGGCTACTGAGGTTAGAGTGTTGCGTTTAGAGTTAAGTTTAGGTTTTTTACTTTGATTTGACTGTGGTTGGGGTTAGAATGAGTGTTTAGGGAAAAGCTGAATGTCAGTTAACGACAAAGGGCGCATCTCCAAAGCATCTACAGTGGACTTTAAAATAAAATGTTACTGACATTTCAAACAGAGCAACCAGAACACTTTGCGTGGATTCCTGGAAGAGTGAGCGGCCTTTTCTTTTGCTATAGTTCTGCTATTGTTTTTGGCCAGACGGTGCTTTCAAAAATACATGAGCAGCACAGATCAGTCTGTAACATCCCATGCTATGCCTTTAGAACTTGATTACACACTTCAAAACTTAAAAATAGCGAATGCACCCCAGCCATAGCCAAAAACAAATATGGACTGGTGTGTGTGTGGGTCAGAGTATCTTAACAGTCATGCCCAAATTTTCTGAACTCCACTTCTGAGCTTTGCCTCACTTGGCTTTTCCACAACAGGCCTTCTTCTGGTGTATTTGGGCTAATATAGTGGGTGCCAAGATTCTCCTGGCCCTTCTTTAACACAGATCACAAGCAGCTCATTAGCCTTTAGCCCTGTGCTAATGTCCAGATTAGTCCTGTTGATCAGGCTGGATGTACAAATTGTGCTGATAATCAAATTCCAATCAGCTCCACAGGTTCTCTATATGAACAAACATCTTGGGCACTTGGCAACCCCTGCTGAGTTCTTATGATCAGGATTATCTAGCCGTGAGCAAATCTGTGCAAGGACAGTGTGCTTCAGTGTTCAATCTGAACATTAGCCACAGAACTCTCTTAATAAGTTGTTTTAGCTTCCCATGACTACAGAGTGAGCCATAGATGAGATATCTACATAACATCTGATGACAGTCATTAGTTCTGGGAGTTTTCTGTGAGACTTTCACTGCTGGTCAGTCCTAAGACTGCAACCAATGTTTTGCTATGATTGACTGACTTAATCAACTTGTTATGTTTTGTTTCCTCTCACTTTACCACTTTCACCATGACATCACTCAAAGTTCCAGTCATGCAACATTATGGGGCAACAAAACAGTAAATAGTGCTTTTTATATTAATGATCAACTTTTATTCAATGAATTGATCAATTAACTTCTTTGGTTCCTCTAACTTTCCCAATGTCACAATGCCAGCATCATTAAAAGTGACATTTGTGGTGCAGAAAAACAATCTTTTTTATATTATTGATCAAGTTAATTTGATTAATCAGCCAACTCATTTTGCCTTCCCAGATTCTGGACTAGAAATGACCCAATTAAGGTACATATGGGCAATGTTCCCTCTAATTTTTCATGTGTCTGAGCAAACACATAAACTCTCAGCGGTGCCTTGAACCACTGTGAGCAACATCGTGCACTCAAATCAAATCAAATCAAATTTATTTATAAAGCACTTTTTACAACTGATGTCACAAAGCAGCTTTACAGGTTTAGTAATAAACACAAAAGCACTGTGGTCACACCAGTATCACATCAATCCAAGTTACATGGTTTATTAAAAGAATCTAATTACAGCATTTCTGTTAACATTTCTGTTAGAATACTTTTAAGTGCTTTAGCCCACTTACAATGACAATTACAAAAGTCTTGTTCATGACCTGTGTAGTATGTTAATGCTATTGGATGTATAAATATTTAATTTTAACTATGGCAAAACATGAACTGCCAACCAAACCAAGCCAACTATAAACTCCAACTTTCCAACACACTTAATATTTTTATTATAAAGCTCTGACTTGTATTATGAGTATGAGCCACTGTGTGAAGCTCCTGCTGTGCACTGGGTGAGACTGTCCTACTGTGGTCTCGCAGAGAGTCCTGTAATTCTGTCTGCAAAATACAGTATATACTGACACGATTATTTGCATTTTTACTACTCAAACTAGTGACAGTATTCAGTAATCAATATCCATGAGTGAAAATTGTAAATAAGATTAAGATGAACCAATTTAGCCAATGTGATTTTCACACAACAGAATTTGACCTCCACATTTAACCCAGTCGGGCAGTGAAACACACACACACACACACACACACTAGTGAACACAGTAGGATGTAAGAATTTGTGACCGAAGCGGTGGGCAGCCCTTATCCACTGGCACCCGGGGAGCAGTTAGGGGGTTAGGTGCCTTGCTCAAGGGCACTTCAGTCATGTCCTGTCTGGGGATCGAACTGATGACCTTCTGGTCACAAGACCAGATCCTTACCACTAGGCCATGGCTGCCCCCATAACTGACACTAGATGAGCACAAATGTGATTGAGAACTTAAATTTCACTTTTTTTTATTTAATTTTTTAACTTTAATTTTTTTAATGAATTTTGTGCTGAATGTAGGTACTCCATCTTATTTTGGCTTCGCAGCATGTTTTGCCTGTTCGTTTTTTTTTATTAGTTCTTTAATAACAGTTTTATATCCAGTCAAGAACATTTAATAGTAACATAATTAGCAAAAAAAAGAACTTTTTCATTTCACATTTGCAGTATTTGCAATATGCCTTGTTCTCGTCATTAGGAACACTTTTAATCCATTATATCAAACCTTTTTCTTTTTCCCAGTCCTTGCAATACCTGTATTTCCCCCGTTTACCTGGCTTATTGGCTAGCGACTGTTTTCTCTTCACCTTCTGTGTGTCTGTCTGTCTGTTTGTGTGTGTCTCTCTGTCTCTCTCTCTATCTCTCTCTCTCTTTTGCTCTCTCCCGCTCTCCTCTTCACGCTGTACTGCCTTATGTCGTTATGTTCTGCTCGTTCTTATTATTGCAGTGCATATGGGTCAGTTATGGCAATGCTGGGTGTATTTCATGGCCAAATACAAGACACCATGTATAATATTTCAATGTTGTTTCTATTTTGGCTCAACTGTAACCAGCAGGTTTCAGGCTAATGTGTTCCAGTACCTGAATTCAGTGCAAGTCATCACTGTCATTCCATGGCAATGTTTGAATCAATGAAAATAATAACTGAGGACCTGAATTGGGCCATCATTTCACTTACTATCAGGATTCTTGGCTTCCTATTGCTTTGCCCAAAGAGGTGGTTTGGGAGAGGGATGGATTCTGGACTTCTTTGCTTGGATTGCTACTCCTACAACCCATATACAGATAAGCAGAAGATGATGGATGAAGGGATACATGCTGCAGAGGTACAATTAGTGGCACTGTGACAGAGGGAAAGAAAGAGGAATCAGAAAAGGTGTAATGTGTTGATTAATTGAGTAATAAAATGACAGTCAGTCAGTAGGAGAAAGCACTGGGTGTCAATTTTCTACTCTAAATTGTGTGTGTGTGTGTGTGTGTGTGTGTGTGCGTGTGTGTGTGTGTGTGTGCCCAGCGACGGACTGGTACCCTGTCCTAGGTTTAGCTACGATAATGGATGGACGAATTGGTGGATGGATGTGTAGAAGGATGGATGGATGAGTGGATGGATAGAAGGATAAATGGATGGATGGATGAATGGATTGGTAGATGGATGGGTTGATGGATGAATGGATGGGTGGATAAATGAATGGATGGGTTGATGGATAAATGATGGATGGATGAATGGATGGATGGATGAATGGTATTAATTTGCCTATTTTTCATATTCATGTGGCCAGAGCTTTGGGGCAGACTTCAGCATCCTGGTTACCTGTCAATGACCAATTCTTTGAATCTTCAAGGAAGTCCTGAATAAAACCAAGAAGGACATAGTTTCCTTTTATGACTAAGTGTAACATGGACATTAGACTACATAGTAATTAAAACACGTACAGGACAGTACTAATGATTAACACAAAACTAAGAATACTACACAGTCACTTAAAAAGCTGAGAGAAGAGATGATGCAGAACCTTTTCTCTGCTCTTACAGACTGTACAGAAACTATTTTCGTGTCTTTGTTAGTCTGATAGACTCATAAAACCCGTCATAAATGTACGTGTGACTTTGAACACTTAGTATGTCAGGACATTTCCGAGTATCGCTTACATTCTTAGAAAGTCATGGCTAAACTTGGGCAATTACATCCCCAACGAGAAATAGCTACAAGGTAGTTGTTTAATAGGTAATAGTACAAGCTGAAGTGGCTTTGTACTCGCCGCCTTTTTTACCTGCAGTAACACCTAATATCTCACTTTTCTGGCCATGAAAATACCTGGAATTCTGCAGACTTTAGAGGTGGCAGTGTGTATGGGTGTGTGTGGGCGTGTGTGAAACTGTTCCACTTGGCATGCCCTGGACAAACGTAAGCTCACCCACAGGAAATTCATAATGCTCAAATGTTGCTCTTTGATGGCCCAGGAGACTAAACAGAGATTCTCCTCAAATTCTTTCAGACCAAAAAGCAGAAAGCATGTCTAGATAAAAAATACAGTAGTTTTAAAACTTAAAACAGACACATTTTATGGATCATGGATCTGATCACTAACAGGCAGTACCCCCCCTCCTCAAAAGTCTTCATTTGTGCCATGTATACCACCTTTTGTTTGGTGAACTACACATCACCATGTGTGTGTGTGTGTGGGTGTGAACTGATGGTGTGGTTTTGCATTTGTATGTATTTTGTAGTCACTTTTGCGTATTTCTTTGTCTTTTTTTGCTATCTTGTGTAACTTGTTTTATGCATTAATATATATATATATATACTGTATATACTGTATTTTTTTAAATATCAGTAGCTTTTCCTGCCATCTAAAGTGCGATGACTTTATTAAGATCTCTAGTAAACCTCAAGAAGAGACTTCTTTTTCAGAGAAATATTTGAGCAGGAGACTTAAGCTAAAGTTAAAGCTAAAGTCTCTTCTTTTTACACTTGTTCTCACTGTGTAGGAGAAACAACTGAGGAGCTATTGAGATATTGACTGGTCTTTCCTCTGGGGAGACGTCAGTCACAGCACAGAGCGCTGCTGCTGCAAAAAAACAAAAAAACGTCAAATATTCAGCACCAAACAGCTTCATCCACAGATGCAAGTAGACTCAGTTGGTGATGGAAGGTTTCCGCTGCTTTGACTCAAGCCCAGTAATCCATCCCCCTTCACCCCCCAAGCCTTCCTGACAAATCGTAATGGTCAGTGAGCGTTTCTGCTCTTCCTGTCTCACCTTCTCTTCCTCTTGGCCATTAAGTCATTACCCACAAACTAGCATAGCCTCAAGGGTATCAGTCCACAATGATCCACTGTTCTCCTCAATCCTCAAACATCGGCTAAAGCCTGAAATATCCATTCATACCAGACATTTTAAACATTTGATCTGGTTCAGATTTTACATTTGGGTTTCAGTCTCATTGTTTCCTGGCAGATTTTGGGCAATTTAAGCATTTTAAATGTTTGATAATTAAAAGGTTATTCACTTCTACACTTGAATGAAGTGGGTTATGAGCAAAAAGATGGATGGATACAATCAGAGGAATCATGAAAAAGCCATTAAGAAGTCTGAAGGAAAAACAGAAGACATGATGTTCTGCAGAAACTCTATGCAAGTTGGAAAGAGTCAGAAATTCACTGATCAGAAGTTAAAATGTATAATAAACAGATAAAAATAGACTCATGTGCAGTTTTAAGCAAGTTTTCCATCCAGCAATGTTTGCAAATTTTAAAAATGAGAAAAATAAATAAATAATTAAAAAACATCCAATATTGCTAAGAGTTTTACACTACACTCTTAAAAATGTGGTTCTTCAAGGGTTCTTTAGTAAATAAAATGGTTCTATACAAAACCATGAACACTCAAAAAATCATTTGTATGTATAAAGGGCTCTTGGTGAAAGGGTTCTTCAGATTGATGAAGACAGTGTTGTAGAAGGTTCTATACAGAACCTTTTTGAAAACTTTGAATATCACTAAAGCTGATGATGTCAGGCTGTAAGTCAATGTATCATTTCATTACTTTCATTCTTATTGCTGCTTTACAGCCTACACACAGTGTTAGAGGCTCTCCACCCGAGCTCCCATGAAGTGTGCTGATTCACTTCAGAAAAGAAAGGTTTACGTGTGTCTAGACCCAGTATTACAGTAGCCTGTTTGCTAAACAGTTCAGGAGAAAAGCTGCTCACATTCTTACTAAACAAAAAGAAAGGAGTTAACAGCTTGCCTGGTGTCTCAGAGCTGCAAACAACAGTCATACAAAGATTTCAAGGGGCCCTGAGTGGCTCAGCAGAGTAAGGCGCTGTCACTATGGTTCCTGAGTTCGAATCCCAGATCATGCTGCTTGCCATTGGCAACCGGGGCCCGAGAGAGATGGCACTCTCTCCCCGGCACTAATAAGTAATGTTGGCTAGTTATGTACGCATCTGCCAGGCGATCCATCAGAACTGGAGATTTTGCACTTTCCTCGAATCAAGTCAGCTGCCTGGCAGCTGTCACGTTGTCTGTTCTGTATCCCTGTTAGTACTGTCCCTTTAAGTATGTGCTGTTTGTCACTTCCTCTCATTAATTTTGTTCACCTGTTCCCCAGCCCTTATGTCATTATTAGCCTTCCTATAGCCCTGTGTTTCTCTGTCATGTTGCTGGTCATTGTGTTTATCTATGTGTAGCCTATTGTCTTTAGTGTTTCACTTGTGCTTGTGTTCTCTAATAAAACCTTCATTCACTTATCCGCGATTGTGTCCGCCTGCATCCTGTCTATCATCCAACGTTACATGGCAATGGATCAGCAGTTGGAAAGGAGGTGGAGCTTGACTTTACATGCATCAGAGGAGGTCTGTGTTAGTCTGCACCCTCCTAGAGTCAGAGACATTACAAGTGATAGGGAGAGTCAACCAATGGGCAAGTCGATTGGCTGACAAACACATTGGGGAGAAAATCGGGTAAACATTTTTGCTTGTTTTGATGCTTCATGAATGTAAGCTACTTCATCTAAAGTTTATTTATTGGATGGAAACATGACTTCACATTTTAGTGAAATTTAGTAAATCACCTAACATTTTTGGATTGAAACACAGAGGTAGATTTGAGTTTGGGCAGAATTTTGTCAGATCAGTTTCGTCGGGTTTGTTTTCTGCATTTTCAAACAAAGCTTTGTGACTTCTTGTCATTCACAGCCCTCATGGGTTCAGGGCTCACAAAGCTGAGTGAGAAAGCTGAAGCTGAGGTACTTGACCTCTTCTACTCTGACCTAGGATTGATGTTCTCTACTCAAAATTTAACCTCTTTATGTAAAGGTACATCAAACTTTTCAGGTCAGCTCACAAGGGTGACCACAGCCAACCTGTCCTACTGGGCAGGAAACATTGTGTGGTCAACACTGGGCAGGTGGGTGGCATGTTCTGATGTGGCTGAAATAACTGGTGAGTGGGCGCCATATCATTCATTTGTCTGCATAGCCCCAAATCAATCCTACACACAGTCCAGATGTGGCTGGTTTTTGTATCTTTGGAAAATGGCTTGATATCTTTATTTATTTAGCCCTCCATCCCTTGGAGCATACAATAAATATAAAGGTCAGTATGGAACAGCAGAAGTCTACAAATGCACTATACAGTTAAATATAAACATAAATACTGTCTCAGTGTAGAAGAACTATTATAAAAGTAGGACAAGTTTAACAAATAAGTTTAGCATCTGCTCTCCAAGAGGAAAACTTTATTGCTCAAATGCTGCTCTTTGATTACTCAGAAGATTTAAAGAATATTACTCTTCAATTCCTCAGGAGAAAGCATGAGACTAAAAAGAGACATGAGACTTTCATAATTCTACTGAGTTAAAATGCAGAAGAAATACTAGTTAATCTCTGGCTCAGCAGGCTCAGACGCTGACACTATTATCGCGAGTTTGAATCCCAGTCATGTTGTTTGCCATCAAAAATTGCAAATATTGGCAGTGCTCTCTTTGGGCGGGTAGATGGCGCTCTCTCTCCTTATCACTTACACATTGCAATGTCCGCTGACTCAGGCGTCTACTGATTGGTCCATTCAGAGCTGGGAATCCTGAGCTTTCCTCAGAGCGTGTTTGCTCCCCAGTGACGGTGTATCAGCGGTAGTTTGAAAAGAGGCGGTGACTGCATCACACACAACAGAGAAGACTTGTGCTTGTCTTCACCCTTCTAGAGTCAGAGACAGTGTAAAGTGATGGGGAGAGGCCTAATAGGTGGGATGGGTTAATTGGCTACCACTACATTGGAAAGGGGATAAAATTTGGCAAAATTAATTACAAAAAAAAATGTAATATAGTGAAAAAGTTTATTTGCGTTCCTAATTAAATTCAGAAAGCAAATTAGTCTTAATGTTGATACTGTCTGAAAAGTAACTTCAAATGAAATAATTTGAGATTTAATTTTCATGAGTTATAAGCCAAACAGTATCAACAGTAAAACAAACAAGGTTTGAAATATGTGACTTTACATGCAATAAATATAAAACATGACAGTTTAGCTTTTTTGAATTAAATTATGAACACCAATTAACTTTTTCATGATATTGACATTTTGAGTGCCAGTATTTTGGGACTGACCAGTCCATACTCACCCTTCTGTAGTCAAAGAGATGTCATCAAAGAACAGGGCAGTAATGCGGGCATGGTGCCCTGCTGGGTTTAGGCCCAGCCTGGTGAAGCCAGTGTATGTGTGTGTGTGTGTGTGTGAAGGGGGGGGTTAATCAAGCTTAGAGATTACAGTTTGATAAAGCTGTGAGATCCACATGGATTAGGCTGATATTCAGCAAAGGTGTCTGAAAGTCTCCACTCGCACCAGGGCATAAACATACAGAAACAGAGTGTCCATGTCCTGGTCAAAAAGCAGATCTCAGTCCTGTCTCTGTTCCGTCCTGTCTTATATCCAGTGTTGGGATAGTCAATCAAAAATGTAATTCATTACATTTATATTCAAGTATACACAGTCATATCAGAATATCATGACCACCCACCTAACATTGGGAATAACCACCCTTGGCTTACTGATTTTTATGATCCTGGACACTTTCTTCATTGCTCCTGTGTTCATTATAGAGGTTAACTGGCCCACTGTAGTGTGTAGATTGCTGTGTACCACTCATGGGACTCTTAGGTCCCCTCTGGCATCAATGTCTTGTGAGGCACCACTAGAAAATCCAACAAAGTTAACATTTTGAGATACAGATACTACATTATCATGTCCTTCTGGACATCAGTCAAATCTCATCCTTTGCCCATGGTGATGGTTTTGCAGTCTAATACAACTGACTGGTGAGCTCACTTTGGCATCTTTGACAATTCGGGTCAAGCTCATTCCTTAGACCAAATGTCAAACAAAAGATGTGTGATGTCGAATTGTGTCTTTCATTTAGAACTGCAGTGACAAAGCTAGTGTAGCTAACAAGTAAAGGAATCTTATGGCCACCAATCTGCATGCCAACATCCTCACACACTTGTTTTGAACCACATTAAGATGTTAAGTACTCTCTAATAGACTTACTTGTATACTTTCTGATCCTGTACGACATACTGCTATTTGTAAAATTAGATAAAAGACAAACTTTAGCTTCTAGATCACTGCTGACTTCTATCAACAACAGTTGTTGATTTTCCACCAAACTATGGCTTCAAATCAACTAATCTATCCCTGTTTATCCTCCACAGTCTATAAGTGCATTGCATGGCATGATGAACACTGTGCATGTTCCATTTCACACATGCTGAGGTGAGAAGACCCCCACCTCCTCCACCTTCCATTTGCCCCAATCTTCACCCCAAGCACAAAGACATGCAAAATTAATTTGCGCTGTGCAGAAAGGGTAAAGCTCTGAGGTCAGGATTGGGGAGGGTGTCTTTTATTCCAACAGAGAGTGTATCAGACGTCTGAGTGAGAGACAGCTGCGTTAAGAGCGACGTGTTGGGCACTAATGCCCTCCGACAGCACTGGAAGCGTCCCAATGAGGGTGCTGCCTCATTAACATAATGAGCAGTGGATAATTGTTGGTCTGCTTGAGTCTGAATTGACAGCTGTCTTCATGTCTTCATGTAGTGGCTTCAGAACTGCTATGCTAAAGCCTGGTTCTGGATTTTAAAAATCAACGATGTTGAAACTGTGAGACACCCCACATAAAATGATATTTTTCAGCAATTTTTCTATCCTTGATTGTTGTTAGTCATAAAGGCACTCACACAACACTATCTGTGCTGAATTGAAACACCACACACTTTATGAGTAACACACCCAACCAATGACTGTCAGCTTCAAAACCTTGCGAGAGTTTCTCACGAACTAGATATAAACAAACATGGCAGATGACAGTGAAATCATTGCAGTGCTAGTTGTGAGAGCATCAGCTATAAGAGTTAGCTTACAACAGGAGCAGCAAAATCAACAACAAACATTAATGCTAATGCCAGCTAATGTTAGCTCTCTTGTTACTGATGACTGCAAGCCCATTTTCATCTGAATGGATGTAAGATTACTTTATAGCTAATATCAGCTATAGGAGTTTATTACAGGCTAAAAAAAACAGCTAACATTAATGCTAACAACAGCTATTTTTAGCTAACTGTCATTCTGTTTTCTGTTTACTCTGTTTTGCAAGTACATAGCTGTACAGTGTAACATACTTAAAGCTAATATAATAGCTTTATATATATATA
>BRDA01019489.1:0-20418 GCA_036984385.1 Crenuchus spilurus | reverse complement strand
AAAATATTAGATGTTGGCACCTCCACATCATTGCATTCAGTTTTTATTCACAATTTGTTTAGTGTCCCAACTTTTTTGGAATCCGTTTTGTAAAAGTATTGATACTCATGGTCAAAATTTATTCAACTACAAGTAAAAGTTGCTCAGTCAAAAGTTTACTCAAGTTAAAGTATTCAAGTATTCAAAAGTGCAAATTATATTTTCTAATATCAGTACATTGCTGTATTGTTTTGAGTGCTTTTACAGAACCTTGTAACTTGCTGAAACCACCTGATCATGTATTGACATGTAGAACCACTCAGCAACAAAAAGTCTACACCACCTTTAAAATTCAGTAGAGATGAACGAGTACACCACTATCTGCATCTGTTCAACCATCTAAATTATCTGTATCCTTATTTGTACTCAGAGTGGGTGGGGTCTAAACTAGAATTGGGCGTGGTTAACTGGAAATGGGTGGGGCTTAAATAGGTACATTATCTTAAGTCTGAAATTGATATGGATTGATCAGAAGTTGTTATATGTACTGTTTATATGTCAGCCTTGTTCACTGTATTCTTCTCAAAAGCACTGCGTTTAGTACCAGCAAAGTTTTCCAACTGACTTTATTTGCCATATATATTATTTGCTTTATATCACCAGCCAATCTAAGAGAAAGCACACGGTAAAAAAAAGCCCGACTGGAGTGGAGGCAGTAACCGACGCAACACAAGCCGTTTTCAGCTCTGTCTTGTTAAATACACCACATACGTTACGAAACCAGTTCACCAAGTAACTTTAAATATCATACAAACCGAAACAGAGGGAGAAGTGGGCGCTCTGTGGGACTGGCGAATCACAGATCGTGAAGACAGTCAGTTACCCAATGAAGATTTTCCTTCAGCATGAGCACGGATATTGCTGAGTTATACTCGTATCATGCTCATTACTCATCAATAATGCTTTATCTGGCTCAACCCTAATGCTGATCCAAAAGGAACGAGTAACGGCAAGCTTCCTAGAGATGCAGTGGAGTTGAAAGTACAATATTTGTCTTTGAAATGTAGTGGAGTGAAAGTCCACCAAAAAATAAATACTCAAGTAAAGTAAAAATACTCAGAAAATGTATTTAAGTACAGTACTCAAGTAAATGTACTTCGTTTCTGTCCACAACTGAATATATATGCCACACAGATATGTGCCAGCACCATGATTGTGTCTCTAATTTTATGTTCATGCTATGATGGAAATAGGACCTTTAAATGTATCTCAGAATTTTTCTTGTGTTTTACCTTGCAATCTAACCTACAAAGCCTGCCCTCATAAGACACAATGTCACCAGGAGCTTGCAGGAATTGAGGTCGGAAAGTATTCTCCTGACACGGCTCTCCCTCCTCCACCTGCTTCACATGTGTTTTTACACTGTCAAAAGAAGAAAGAAATGAGGAAAATGACAAAATGATAAAATAATGTAAAACATTAATTTGTTTTTCAATATCAATGACATTTTACTGAATATATTGTAGGCAGTAAAAGATATTTTCATGTATATGTAACTCACCTCTGAGACTGAATCAATGACCTGTTCCGCACAAGACCTGACTGCACAATCAAGTGACCTGAGCAACTTATTCTGCCCTGAAAACATTTATGGACAAATTAGATACATTGCAGCTGATATCTAACATGGATAATTTAATTACATGTGTTACCAGTTACCTGAGGATTCACTGCCATGATGGTGTAATTGCCATCATCATTATTAGTGGCAGTTTCTATGTGCAATATGCACGTTCCATCACCTTCTCTTATCCTCTTGTAGTGTTTATTTTTCTTCAAAATCTGTTTTCCATCTTTAAACCAGTACACCTGAGAAGAAAGTACAAAATCATCTAAATGGTTAATTATGTTTAATAATGTGTTAAAACTATGACATCAGTCTTCCATGTGAAAAATGTGTTAATGCTGTCTGAGAGTCCAATAGCAGACACAAATTTAAGGTCATTTTTTGTTGAACACTTGTTGCCTGAACTATAAACATGTCTGTTTAGTGTACAGTCTCCAGTGTGGGAAACATTTGCTGCGAGCTCCAACTCCTTTACTACAAATTGTCAGTGGCTCCTCGGACACACCCCTTCCAGTCACACCTCCTTTCATGCCTCAAGACATGTCACTGGATCACACCACTTCTGAAAACGTTTCCCAAGAATCACACACACTAAATGCTCTCTCATATTTATCATATGCATAAATGCACACTGAATACATTCAAATTCAAATTTATTTGCATATTTTTTTTTTTTTTTTACAAGTGGTGCTGTCACAAAGCAGCTTGGATGAAAGCCCCTCATGAGCAAGCCAGAGACAACAGTGCCAAGAAAAAAACTCTCCAAGTTAAAGATGAAGAAATCTTGGGAGGACCAATGCTCAAAGGGAGAACCCATCCTCCTCTGACTGACACTGGATGGGAGAAGAATTAATCTTAGTGTTAATCTGTCTTAATAAACATGAAAATCATGGAATGATATAACTTTTTAGGCACTTGATTACTTCTAGGTAAAAGCTATCCTTTAGTTTACCTGTCCTTGATTGGATGCTGTAGAACTGCCTATCAGTTGGGAATTGCAGCCTGTTTTGGAGAAGCATGTGTGGCAGGTAAGTCATAGTGTGGACTTGCTTTTGTGTTCAAGCAAGTGCATCACAGAATGTTGGTTGGATAGGATGCCAAAATAGACTGAGAACTGTTATTGTGAACAAAGACCAAAACATGGAGGATTGTGTTACATAATATTACTTGATAGATATATAATATTAACATAATATCATTTGATGGCAGTAAAAAGGCTTACTTAAAAAAATAGCTAAATAGGGGAATGGATATAGCAAAACACTGAGAATGAAAAGAAAGAATGATGAAGAGGTAGCAGAGAGGTTAAACCATTTTTATATCAGTTGCCACTTTGCTGATGAATAAGATGCCTGGTCAGACTGGGCAGGAAGAGATTTATCCATGATTATTATAAACAAGGGGTTACAAAATACTTTTTCAGGGAGGTATCTCAGGAAGTTGGGCTAGAGAGACATGAATATAATTGCTTTAAATCAAGTGGTCTCAACAGATTTTCGAGAGTTGCTGCAGAGGATGCTGTATTAGTCATACATTTATAAATTTAGCTTAGTAATTTCCATAAAAATCATACATACATACATACATACACAAACATTACACTTATATAGCACCTTTCTAGACACCCAAGGATGCTTTACAATTGACGCACTCATATACACACACACCGGCGAAACGCGCTAGCCAGTCGCACACAGTGTACTCTCAATCGGAAGCGACCGTCCACCTGGAGGACTGCATCCAGCACTAGGGGGATCACCCAGGACAGAGTGCCAACCATATCTGGGCAAATATACATACATTCATACACAGACATACACACACAGGGTAATTTTAGAGTAGCCAATTCACCTGATCTCCATGTTTTTTTTGGACTGGATAAATCATATCAAAGTTGCAAGGGTAAATCTGAATGAAGAAAAATATAGGCCTCCAATATAAATATAAACAAAAAAACTATTTCTTAGTGATTACAAGAGCAAAATTCCTTCCTTATTCATTTTTTTTATTCCTTCATGCACACCTTTTTGGCATGCTTCATTTTGAAACCCCCTCCTTCTCTATTCTCTCTATAATCATGCCAAACTCAGTGTTACAGCCTCACATGGCCCCCATCTACTTCCGGGTGTCCACGTCATTGTCTCCACCACCGGTATGTCTAACCATGTTTTGTGATTGTGCTCACCTGTTCCTCATGTATTCCTAGATTAGTTCCCCTATAAGTACTGCCTCCTTGTTTCGGTCTTTGTCGCTCATTAAATGTCAAACAGGGAATGTGTATGTCGTAAACTCTCATAAAGTCAAGTTTGTGTGTTTAGTGCCCTCGTGCAAGTTAAATAAAAGTAGTTTGTGTGAAGTTCCATGTCTCCAGAGCCTGATTGAGATTGGCCAGCCCCCCTCTTACTCTATGCCTCTGGCTGAGGTTTTCAGCTGTCCCTTTCTCCATATCTATAATGGTGCTTGAAAGTTTGTGAACCCTTTTGAATTTTCTATATTTCTGTATTAATATGACCTAAAACATCATCAGACACAAGTCCACACATTTCACACAAGTCCTGAAAGTAGATAAAGAGAACCCAGTTAAACAAATGAGACACAGATATTATACTTGCTCATTTACTATTGAGGAAAATGATCCAATATGACATATTAGTGAGAGACAGAAGTGTGTGAACCTCTAGGATTAGCAGTTAATTTGAAGGTGAAATTAGAGTCAGGTGTTTTCAATCAGTGGGATGACAACCAGGTGTGAGTGGGGACCTGTTTTATTTAAAGAACAGTGATCTATCAAAGTCTGCACTTTACAACATGCTTGTGGAAGTGTATCATGGCACAAACAAAGGAGCTTTCTGAGGATCTCAGGGTGTTCAAATACTTATTTTCCTCACTGAATGTAATACGTAATGTCTTATTTTACCCTAAATATAACCATGTCAGTATTAATAAGAATAAAATTAATATATGTACACCTCTGCTGTCCCAGATTAGACATACTAACTTTGCACTGAAGAAATTCTGTTGAATATTTTACTTTTAGAATATGCTTTGTTTTTTAGGACTATTTGTGCTTAAATAACCAATGTGTGTTTTCCTTTAATATGGCAAGAATCAAGAAATAATTGTTGCATTTAATCCATGTGAGCAGTCTAGAAATTTTATAATATATTGTAGTTGGATCCTTTGTTCTCAGAAAGCCCACCCAAACAGACAGAACCAGCTAAGAACCAGATAACAGATAAAAGTCTAGGACAACCACTTGTTCAAACCTCTTCAGAACCAACGGGGCTCCTGGTTGGTTAATTCCACTGGGTGAAAATGAGAGTTGCAGAATTAAGGTGTGTTTCAGTTCTGTATAGACAAGAAAGATTAAGAACCACAGAAGGCCGAAGTTATCTCAGAACTCTAGTACTACTCTTCTGTAGACTGAAACCAAGTTTTTGTTAGTTGTTAATTTATGTTTTTTTAATGAATTAATTAATTTTTGTTCTAATTGCCTCAATAATTATTTAATCTGAAACTCAGGCTTTGTAACCTATTTTTGGCCAAAAAGAAAGTGAGCCAGTCTAGTATTAGCATATCAATTCAACAGAATAAGCTTTGATATTCTGTGGACACTCAAAAGATTTTGAACCGCGCCATAAAACTTCAGCAGCTGGGTCAAAAAGCCACCCTCAATTAGGTGCATCACAGAATGCCTGAAATCTGCTTCCTCACCTACAAACACCTTAGCTTTTCTGTGGGGATTCATCTCATCACATCTTTGTTGGAAGACTACAACATCCAGCAAGCCCCAGAAGGTCCCTAGAGCAGCAGAGTCTGCACACTCCTTTTTGTCCTAGTAAGCAATCTTATATATCTTTCAAAGAGATGCTGAGGTATTTAATACTGACTATACATTAATTTAGTTAAAACAATATTTTATATCCCACTGGGTATGGTTCATCCTAACGCAGTACTGGTGCTAGGCATGTGGGTGCCCTAAGCACAAATGCTTTGTGTGCCCCAATCCTGCCTCCCTATAGCACACAAATCTCGGCAAACTCCTGATTATTTAGTACCCAAAAACCTTTGTCAATATCCTTTCCCTCTCTGTCTCTGTCTCTGTCTCTCTCTCTCTCTCTGTCTCTCTCTCTCTGTCTCTCTCTCTCTCTCTCTCTCTCTCTCTCTCTCTCTCTCTCTCTCTCTCTCTCTCTCTCTCTCTCTGTGTATTCTGAGTTTGTAAAAAATTGACTGTAACTCCAGGGAAGATCCTATTTAAGATGTGTCATTAATCACACATTTTCTTCAAGTATGAAGTTTATAAGCACAACTTGATACTGCTACTTCATCATCACAATAAGTAACATAACTCTTGTCAACAGTTGTAAAATGATTGATTACAAGAATTTAGACTAAACATTTTACTACTTTGCTACATGAAAGAAATGATATTTTAACATATGTACTTTGTCCCCAATGCTCACTAAAACATAATCAATATTAAACTATGTGCACCATTAAGTGCAACAGTTGCTATTACTTACCACATGATTTATTATGAAGGTAATGAAAGCTGTGATATGAAGGTAGCAGCTTGTCCAGAGTGACATTTCATTCATGTCACATTTGTAAGTGAATGTAGTATTAGGAGTACAGGGTGACAACTGAAACCTAGTCTGCCATTTCACCAACAGAGTTAATAGAAAAATAATCATGTTTCATGCCTTGGCTATTTTGTGCAAATAAATATAGCAAAGTCTCTCACTATTTAACCCATTCTGTCTATTTTACACTATGTGTATTATTTTTACTATTTTGCCTGTATATACCACATTAAATCTTTTGTATATGTCACATTAAAATTACAATGATTGTGATATTTTTGCACATCACCTACCATGATGATTATTTTTCACTTTGACATATTATATTCACATACTGCACCCCCAAATGAATAATACATACTTTAAAAATACTATATTAAACACAAATACGCTCAATTAACCATTTTAAAGATTTCTAATAAGGCTTGTAAATGTAAACATATGGGGAAAAATGTATACAGCTATTTACATTAAAATGCAGGTGTGATATTCCATGATATTCCATAGTCTACTTGGTCCCGCCTTGCTACTTTTATGAATATGTAAATGTGGTACTTATTTGAAATGTTAATTACTTTTTCTATCAACATCAAACCAAATCTAGCATATTGTTTCAAGCCAGCATTTTCAGATGAAGTTGACAGCAATGCTCAACACAACATTGTTTTTATGCTGGGATATTTTAAAACAGTCATAGGATCAAGTTAGTTAGTTAGCAAGCAAGTTAGTTAATCATAGTAAATTCTACTTATAGACTACCAGTGCTGCAAATTATATTAATTGTAGTAAAGCAGGGGTGCACAATACGTCGATAGCGATCTACCGGTCAGTCACAAAGGTAGTGTGGGTAGATCACATGGCATTTTTAAAAATAGACATCATCCATCCTTGCTATAAAACTTGTCACTTGATTGACATACAGGGAGACCGGTCGAGCACTAGGACCCAGCGGGAATACCAAGCCTCTCAATCTGAATCAAGTTTCACTTTAGACCGCCCACAAGCTCATTCGATTGGCTCTGCCATTTTTTGCTAACGTGTGATTGGCTGTCTCTGCTATCGCTCCATAGAAACAGCCTCTGGGCTTGTAAACCGGCATTTTTCAAGTTGGCCAGCAGTCCGTGTTCACCTGTCACTGTAAGTTGTTAACATGTACAGTATGTTTGTTCTGCCTGTGTCACGTCAGCTGGACGTATTTTAATATCAGATTTTTTATATTAAAACATTAACATTAGAGTCTGTGTGTGTGCGGCTACCAGTCTGTGATAAGCCATCCATTTACATCCAAGTGTAACTATTATCAAAATAATTCAGAATTTCTGCTTAAGTGCTGCAAAACTCTAGCTAGCTTGTGAGTTGCCCAGTTACCCTCCAATTTATTTCTTTTGAACTGGAGAAAGAGTTTAAAATGAGTAAAGGAGCCGGACCAAGTAAGAAGCCTAAAACTGAGCATTTCCATACGGAGTAGCGGAGGACTTTTTTACTGTCATTTTTTAAGTGTGTTCGCATTATTTGGCGTCAGCCTTTTCACACATAAAGATCATTAAGTCCAAGTATCGTTCCACTATGACTGATGATCATTTGCAGGTTTGCTTGAGGCTGGCTATCAGCAACTACTGTCCAGACTATGCATCCCTGACTGATTCCATTCAGTGCAAGTCATCAGAGTAAAGTAGGCTAATGACAAAACATGTACACAGTTGTATTGTGTAATATGGGTTCATGTAGTTATTCAAGGTAAAACAGCATACACTGTACACATAAATTGTCAGTATATTTATAAATAAATATATGTCTTGCATTTTAATATTAGGTAGATCATTTTGACTTAGTCATTAGATAAGTAGCTCGCAGGCTGTAGTAAAGCATTAGCTTATGACTTGCCTACCTTAGGTATGGGAATGCCAACCACTTTACAGGAGAACGTAATAGGAACTCCTTCCATAGCCCTGAAGTTCTTCAGCTTCTTGTCAAACAGAGGGGCAATACATTTCCCTGTGGGAATCTCATCATGTTGAATCTCGTCATCCGATTCCTCAACTGGTGTTCTTTCCAGACGGAATTCAATCTCACTCATCAGTCTTTGTTCAAAGTTAGAAACTTTATACTCCTAAAATATGACAAATGAATATTTTGAATGAATATAGTTTCAAATGTAGATTATTTCACTAAATTATAGAATGCATGAATGGTAACACTTCTTTTGAATTTTGTATTCATAATGCATTTTGAATGAATAATGTGGCATACATAATATTTTGGCATATACATAAGATAAGATACAATTTACATAAGAATACATAAAAAATTCATAATATAAGATAAAATGTATCTTTTGTTTGTATGTAAAATGTACCTTTTATTATCCCACATGGGGAAATTTGCATTGTTACAGCAACATATTCAATAGTAGAGAGAGGGAAGAGAAAAAAAGGTAGATAAGGTGTGAAAGATACAAAATACAGTGTATCACAAAAGAGAGTACACCCCTCACATTTCTGCAGATATTTAAGTATGTATTTTCATGGGACAACACTGACAAAATGACACTTTGACACAATGAAAAGTATTCTGTGTGCAGCTTATATAACAGTGTAAATTTATTCTTCCCTCAAAATACCTTAATATACAGCCATTAATGTCTAAACCACCAGCAACAAAAGTGAGTACACCCCTTAGTGAAAGTTCCTGAAGTGTCAATATTTTGTGTGGCCACCATTATTTTCCAGAACTGCCTTAACTCTCCTGGTAATGGAGTTTACCAGAGCTTCACAGGTTGCCACTGGAATGCTTTTCCACTCCTCCATGACGACATAACAGAGCTGGCGGATATTCAAGACTTTGCGCTCCTCCACCTTCCGCTTGAGGATGCCCCAAAGATGTTCTATTGGGTTTAGGTCTGGAAACATGCTTGGCCAGTCCATCACCTTTACCCTCAGCCTCTTCAATAAAGCAGTGGTCATCTTAGAGGTGTGTTTGGGTCATTATCATGCTGGAACACTGCCCTGCGACCCAGTTTCTGGAGGGAGGGGATCATGCTCTGCTTCATTATTTCACAGTACATATTGGAGTTCATGTGTCCCTCAATGAAATGTAACTCCAACACCTGCTGCACTCATGCAGCCCCAGACCATGGCATTCCCACCACCATGCTTGACTGTAGGCATGACACACTTATCTTTGTACTCCTCACCTGACTGCCACCACATATGCTTGGGACCATCTGAACCAAACAAATTAATCTTCATCATAGGACATGGTTCCAGTAATCCAGGTCCTTTGTTGACATGTCTTCAGCAAACTGTTTGCAGTCTTTCTTGTGTGCAGACTTCAGAAGACGCTTCCTTCTGGGGTGACAGCCATGCAGACCAATTTGATGTAGTGTGCAGCGTATAGTCTGAGCACTGACAGGCTGACCTCCCACCTCTTCAATCTCTGCAGCAATGCTGACAGCACTCCTGTGTCTATCTTTCAAAGAAATTATTTGGATGTGACGCTGAGCACGTGCACCCAGTTTCTTTAGATGACTGTCAGAGAGGTCTGTTCTGAGTGCACCCTGCTCTTTTAAAATGCTGGATGATCTTGGCCACTGTGCTGCAGCTCAGTTTCAGGGTGTTGGCAATCTTCTTGTAGCACAACAATTCATTTTTTAAGATCCTCAGAGAGTTATATGCCATGAGGTGCCATGTTGGAACTTTCAGTGACCAGTATGAGAGAATGTGAGAGCTGTACTACAAAATTGAACACACCTGCTCCCTATGCACACCTGAGACCTAGTAACTCTAATGATCACATGACATTTTGGAGGGAAAATGACAAGCAGTGCTCAATTTGGACATTTACAAGTGTAGTCTCTTAGGGGTGTACTCTTTTGTTGCCGGTGGTTTAGACATTAATGGCTGTATATTGAGTTATTTTGAGAGAAGAATAAATGTACACTGGTATATAAGCTGCACACAGATGACTTTTCATTGTGTCAAAGTGTCATTTTGTCTGTGTTGTCCCATGAAAAGATATACTTAAATATCTGCAGAAATATGAGGGTTGTACTCACTTTTGTGATACACTGTAGTTACTAAGAAAAAATCTGAGCTCTAAAAATAAAGAGAAATAAACATCATTACAAAAACTACAAATTTACAAGTAAAGAATAACAACTGCCTGGCAAGGCCTGGGTAATTATTCAAATGTATGCTTACATGCTTAAAAGGTAAGAGTAAGTGACTTCTAAAAGTCAGGTTATGTGACACACTGTAATATCAGTTTAAAAGAACACTGTAGACAGTAATGTTTTAATGCAATAAGTCCTTTTCAAACAGAAATCCTGATAAGCATTTGCTGAATATATATCTCAATATATAAGAAATGCCTTGTTTTTGTACAGTATCTCACAAATGTGAGTACACCCCACGCAACTATTTTATTATATCTTTTCATGGGGCATAACTTAGAGTACTCAATGTAAAGTTGTATACCAGTATAAATTTACTGTCTTCTGAACATAACACACAGCCATTAATGTCCAAATAGCTGGCAATACAAGTGAGTATTATAAAATATGTGCAGAAATGTGAGGGGTGTACTCATTTTGTGAGATAATGTACATTCTTGAGGGGGGTGAATTTTTCAGACATTCAAAATTGATTGTATGTTTACATGTTTTTATATATGTAACAGGTAGGATCTGTTTCCTAACAAGTTGCCTATTTATTAGAACCATACCCTTTAAAAAGTAATTCCTGATGTAATAGGTGGGACCATGTTACTATGTGTACACCTAACCTTTGTGTGGTTGCCCTTTTAAAAGAGCATTGTCCCTAAATTGAATTGCACTAAATGTCCTGGTAGATGGCTCCACTGACTTTAGACTTGATATAACACAGCGAACTAATATCAGCAGATGACATGGCTCCCCAAACCATCATGGAATATGGAATCAAAGAGCTTTGATTGTGTGCCTCTCTACTCTTCCTCTAGACTCCAAATGAAATGCAAAATTTACTTTCAGTATCTGACTATTGATGATATAATAAGATTCATTAAAGTGAACAGCAGCCCCGAGGAGCTCAAGTGCTCAGCATGGTGTTGCTGTAGGTGTTTGTACTGATCTGGACAGATTTTGGTCTTCTGCTCAGGACGTCCAATTGCAGAGAGAGGTGTTCAGTCCCAGTGAGCTCAGCTTTCCGATCAGGTACTGAAGTCTATGAAAAGTTTTCTAACATTTGTGTACTATTTATCCAGGTTAGTGAGCACCAGGTAAAGAGTGGTGGCTATGGTGTCATGATGCACAATTTGCAGTGGATCCAATGAGAGCGACTCATGACAAGCCTCTTAAAGCACTTTGTGATGATGGGCATGAGTGTGAGGGTAGTCATTAAGGCAGGACACTGAAAACCTCTTTGGCACCACCATGACGGTGGTCACCTTGAAGCATGTTGGAACAACAGAGTTGCTCAGAGAGATTTTGAAGATATCTGTGAACAAATCTGCCAGCTGGTCTGCACATTCTCTGAGCACTCTGCCAGCAATGTTGTCCAGCTTTCCGTGGGAAGACTCTGTGTAGTGTTTCCCTCACATCTACCAAGGTTAGACAAAGCACCTGGTCATTGAAAGGAGGTATGGTTTTCCTTGCGACAACAATGTTCTGTGCCTAGAACTGAGCCTAGAATTTGTTCAGCACATCTGGAATGGAGGCATCACTGACACAAGCACATTCAGTAGTCCTGTAGTTGGTAATGGCCTGGATGCCCTGCCTCATTCACAGAGTGTCACCGCCATTGTGGAAGTGGCTGTTGATGATATGGCTATCTGTGTGCTTTGCTTTTCTAATGGTCTGGGAAAATTTGGCCCTCAAACTGTACTCAGGGAAGTCTTGTCATCTGATTTGGTGTAGTCTCAGGCTCTCAAAAATGCCACACCTCTGCATTCATCCACAGCTTCTAGTTTGGGCGTATGATGATGGTCTTGGTGACAGTGATATCTTCAATGTACTTGCTGAGGTAGCAGGTCATTGATGTCATGTACTTCTCCAAGTTGGTGAAGTTGCCATGTGTTGCATCCTGCTTAAACATGAAGAGTCCTGAAGAGCAGAGAGCCAAGGAGCATGGCGGTGAATTCTCTCGATAAATAAAAAGATCTACATTTAACAACTACAAACTTCCAGCAGACAAATTAACTGCATCAAACACAGAGTCTGTGAACCATTCCATGTTGATGTAAACACACACGCCACTCCCTTGTATTTTGCCGGACTGAGCTGCACTCCTATCAGCATGATAGCAAATTAGCCCATCTAGATGAATGGCCCAATCTAATGTATTGTGGCCAAGCCATGTTTCAGTAAAAACTAAAACAAAATGGTTTCTGTACACATTCTGGGTAGCTTGCTGAATTCAGTTGCAGTTCAGTTTATTCTCCAGAGAGCAGGTATTTGCAAGGAATAGTGATGGTAAAGCCAGCCAGATAGGGTTATCAGAAAACACCAAGGACTGCAGGCCTGGTTTGTGCAGTATGCAGAGGTCTTGCAGTGTCCATAGCAGTTCATTTTCGAGGAAGATTTCTGGCTGGTTTCTTACATCTACAAGGTACTGGCAGTTGTAAACTCGGGTAACTGTTTTCCATAAGAATTGAGCTTCTAGGAAGGTTTAAACTTTAACAGAATTATTTGAAGCTGATGTTTTTCTAATCATGCAGAATTTAATGTTGGGTGTACAAGCTGAACTTGACATTATATCTGAGTTAATAATGGCATCCTTTTAGAGATTTGAGATTAACAATACCAGGAGTTGTGGAAGATGTGTGGAAAACACAGGAGTGAAATGAAGCAGAGAGAGAGTTATTAGAGAGTTATTAAATGAGGAAGATGAGATTAATGTCCCTGAAGTATAAATCAATTGTGAGGATGTGATTGTAATTGGAAGAAGAACAAAAAGGAAAAAAAGCACCTTCTGTAAGTGCTGCATAAACTGATGTCTCATTAAAATGATCAAGCTGGTCCAAAAAAGACTTAAACACACTTATGAATGGCTTAAAATGTCATCTACTTATTGTGCTTGACAAAATGCAAAGAAATTAGGGTTGCAGGAAAAAATCACTTGGAGCTCGAATCGCGTTTCTAACATTGAACGATTCAGAATCGATTCTCGTTTTCAAAAAATTGATTTTTTTTGCGGGTGCGGATGTGCCTTTTCAGCCACCGTAGTGCTAGGCAAAACAAGGAAGTAGCGTCAGCTATGCAAGCCGAGCCGTGGTCTTTGAAAGCAACCATTTGGAAACACTTTGGATTTTACTGTCAACCCAGCCGGGTAAGAAAGGGCTGGACGTCACTCTTGCGATTTGCAGAGATTGCAACGGTAAAGTATTTCGTTCGTATTTGAAAGAATCGGAAAAAAATTGATTCCTGACCCCAAGAATCGATTCTGGATCGTTTCGCTCGATTCCCAAAGATTCGCAGCCCTAAAAGAAATGTCAAGCTATTTTTTGTGAACAACCCCCTAATTCAAACACTAATGCAAACACATTTCTTATTTATTAATCTTAAACAAGTCTGTCAGCTCCAAGAGTTCCCGAATACTGGCTTAAATTTTAAGAGTGCTCTGTATAAAGATTCATGAGATAAATGTGATACGTAGCATGCTATGTTGATAATTTACCTGTCCATAATGAGGCACTTCAATTTTAAATTGCAGCTTTTTCTCAAGATCATGTACAAGCGTTTCTCTGCTGTCATTGATCTCTTCATCTGACATCAATCGAGGTCCTCTGTGACTCTTCTTCAGTGCAGCTTGAGACCTACATGAACAATCAGTTCAGTTCTACTCTTTATTACTTTTTTGTATATAGTTTATTAAGACTGATTGGTTTACCTTGAAGGGGCCCTCATAGGTAGTCCCATTGCATTGGTTGGAGCGCATGTTGGCAATGAGGGTAGAACAGAACTGAGGAAGGCCACTGGGTTTTGGATCGGTCTAGGTATAGAGTTGCTAGTGGTTGGAGAGGGGGCCTGTGGTGGAGACTGAGGCCATAAATCTTGATTTACAGCAGCAGGAGGCAACAGAGGTGGTGATGAGATATTTAGTGGGCTGCTTGGAGATTCCAGAAATCGTGTAGGAGAAAGTTGCAAGTATGGAGTACATTGATTGCTGGATAAGGTAAGATCCCTGGTATTTTTTGGAAATGTTTGTACAGTTAATTCTTTAAACACATGAACAGGGGATAGACTTGGTGAATGAATCTTGACTGGGCAGAGAGTCTGGGCAGCTATGAACTCCTTAGGTCTAGTGTAACTGAAACTCTGCAAAGAACAAACACTTGAGATTGGAGATAGTGGCAAAGTATGATTATTTGAAATAGGTGGTGAACTCAGAACAGATAGAGGTGCACTTTTTAACAAAAGAGGGGAGGGAACATTATTAGGTTGCACGCTGGTTACATTTTGAAGTTTTGTGTTCTTCACCAGTGCTGCATCCATGTTATGCTGATTCACTGATATGTCATTTATCTTAGTGCCTGGGGTGTTCATTAATACCCCAGAATGTGTTGTGGCAGTATTAATGTCCAGTTCATTAATGGAGGTGAGAGCAATGTTTGGTTGAACTATGGACGTGAAACAAGGTGTCCTATTTATTTTGTCAGAAGGGCAAGTATTTAGCTGTACTGGAGTCATATTTAGTTGGGACATAGATCTAGTAGGCCCTAGATTTTGCTGAGGCATAGAAATGCTCAGAGTTGTCTGGGCGAGGGGAGTTGTAGTCATCACATTTAAATGGGAGATGAGAGATTTTGTAACTAGACTGGGCATTGGAACTGGCTCCATATTAGACTGTGATACTAAGAGAGCTGGATCTAAAGTCATGTGTGGTATTTGTACAGAGAGGTCTAAATTTATAGGGATGCTGTTTGATTGTGAATTAATAGCCATATTTTGTTGAGGTATGAAAGGATTGCTCAGTAGAACTGTAGATGGGTTTACCTCTACAAGAGGAACAGAAACAGCCTGCTTTGCAGAAGTCATGTACGGCTGTGAAATGGGTGACGTTTTTAATAATGAGTCAGGAACTGGGCTGAGAAAAGGAAAAGAGGGGTTGCTCATCTGTGGTCCTGAAACATTATTCAACATGGGTAGAGAGCTTTGTGGATCTGAAGCAGAGTGAATCTGTTTGTTGTAGACATCACAACTTGACTCTGATTGTGAGACTTCTAGGTTTTGCAGAGAATTCTCCTGCTGTTGCTCCAAAAGAACTTGTTTATGAAGAATTTGAAGCTGCTGTGGATTACTTAAAAAAGACAGGTGAAAAAATGAAGATCAGAATTTGAAATTGTGTGCTGACATGTCTATGTTTTACGTTGTTGTTTATTTATTTGCCTGTATGATACATTTTAGAGTTTCATAGATGTCTGATCTAATACAGCACAACAAAGGAAACTTACAAGAAAGAAAAAACTTACAGTTTTGGTTTAGCCAGCACTGGTGGAGGATCTTTACTGGAGAGTAGGCATTCGTGGCTACTGGATGTCTCCTGCTTGTCCTCTGGAAGTTTAAAGGTTACTCGTAAACCCACTCGAGAACTGGACTGTGGCTCACAGTGTTTCTCGGGTATTTTCTTTGATTTAGTCTTGAGACAGGAAGCCCGTGGATCTGAGAATAGAATAACAGGGGCTCACCTGAAAATTGCTGGGTCTACAGTTCAACATGTTTAATTATTGACTTCAGTACTTCAGTGTGTTGTCTTTTCAACAGAAGACCCTCTTACATTTAGGAGCTGGTTTCACTATTTTGTGTAAAGAAGGATCTGCTGTTAAACTGCTCAGTGTTGTGTTGTGGTTGTTACTGCCACTTCCTGTAAACATAAACCAAAAATATCATTTATTCTCTGTGTAAATTATACATTTAATTCAGCTAAATTAATATTATTTGGAGAGCATATTAACTACATAGTATTACCCTCCAGAGCAAAAAAAGACACAAACAGTTGCTGTTGTTGCAATTGTTTTAATTCTACACCAATATTGTATGTTAAGCATAACATAACTGAATGGTTACCTTTCACTGTCAGCACAGCGACACTTGACACAATGCCATATTTATTTCTGGCTGTGCAAGTAAATGTTCCAGAATCTTCAAGAAAGACCTCAGCAATGACCAAAGTGCATATATTGTCTACAATCACCAAATAAAAGAAGAGAAATAGCATTATATATACATATGCAAACATACACAGTACTTTAGTTTAATTAACATTAGTGAGTTTTCCATCCACTGAGTTAGAGCAAATTTTGAAAATGAATAAAGAAAAGCCTGAATAGAAAAAAAGGCTCAATTAAAAAATGACCCAAATATTACAAAAAAGAATTTTATGCTAAGACAAGGTGGAAATATTTGACTATAGCTAAAACTGAAATGGGTTTTTCGAATAAATGATGATATTTCATTAGTTTCATTCTTACTGCATAAACACAATAGAGAACTGTTGTTATGCTTACAAAAATGTTTTTCTCATGAAAATATACTCCACACCAATGGTCAGTTTATATAAAGCAGTGATAGTTCTCTTTATAGTTAGCACTGTAAGACCATCTGCTTTAATTCATTATATGAGATTTTCAGAGGATCAAAAGTACACCAACTGCAAATGTAGGAGGTAACTGTTGCACCTCTGACTGGACTTAAGGACCTACATTTACAACCATAGCATTTTTGGCTCTTGATACAATGGGAAAATCCAAGCCACTCAACCAGGACCTCAGACCAGAAATTTAGACCTCCACTTATCTGGTTCCTCTTTAACACCACAAGCAACTGTATATGTTTCATTAGGGATGCATGCATTAAATCACTGATTCTAAATGTTCAAAGACTACAACAAATTAACTTTCACATTTCCAGTGGTGTTGTGGTAACACTGCAGGTCCAAATTGATTCATTATTCTTTATTGTCTGGTCACCCTACACAGTGATGCACATGGCAGTTCATCCAAGTCATCACCAACCTCAGGACAAAATCATTAGTCTGTGAAAGTGATGCATCCCTGTTAGAGGCACTAAATAAATTCTGCACACATTGTGAAGTGCAGAATGGCATGGCAACGAGGAAGACTACACACAAGCGTATAAACCCACAAGAGATTTTTCATGTGGCCAACACTGAGTTGGAGTAAACTCCGCATATAGCTCACTGTCTAATTGAGTTTTATCTCTATAAAATATACACAACTAGGTGTCTCGCTCAGGCCATCCTATAATCTGTCTGTTGTTCTGAGGTCTTCTGTAATGGTTTGGAGGCAGGGGAACATGCCAGAGAGGTTTATTAAGGTGAGCTACATAGTTCCTCACATGTCCAGGTGAAGGACAGAACACATTTACATTTGTGGCATTTAGCAGACACTTATCCAAAGCAACTTACAATTGGGGGTTAGGTGCCTTGCTCAAGGGCACTTCAGTCGTGGCCTGTCCGGGGATCGAACCAGCAACCTTCAGGTCATCAGATCAGATCCTTAACCAGGCCACGGCTGCCCCACATAACATCAGCACAAGCAAATGGTAACCAAAAGCAAAAACTATGGAAATATAATAGTTATGGAAATACAAGGAAAATCCATTCCAATCGTTCTTTGAAGAACATTTATAAACATTTAAAAATTTTTCTCACACATTTGTTAACAAATTTAAGATCCTCTTTGTTCCTCAAAGACCCAGCCTTTCATGCATGCTGCTTTTATACCAATTCATGATAATAATAACCTGTTTATTACATTATTTAGCTTTTTTTTACAATTTAGTACTAAATTCCCCCAGCCCATTTTTTTAATTAAATTTTGACCAGAAAAAAACATGACATATTTTAGGTTCATACTGTTTTTTTTTTGTTCTCCTTTTCCATACTGTTCCAAGTTTTTCTAATTTGGGGTTGTACTATTATAGCAAAAAATGCTTTCTCAGGATTTGTGGTGGCACTATATATATATGCATAGTACAATACAAAATAATTTACATACTTTTTTGCAGGATCCTGAACTCAGGACAATCCTCAATGAGTGTCCCCTCTCTGTACCAGTCAACTCTGGGTGAAGGAACTCCTTTAACACAGCACTCCAGCACCACCAGTTGACCCTCTAACACCTGAAGGTCCTGCAGATTCTGAATGAAAAATAACAATGGCATTCAGTAATCATTAAAAAGATGTGTAATTACTGATGTCAATCATTATGAAGATGGAAACACTTAAACACTGACAATTTTCTGCTACTCATTATCAACTTATCATCACCAAGCAATAAGATAATACATATGGTACCTCTGAAACAGTGATGTCAGTAACGCGTCACTTAGTAACACGTTACACTAATCTGACCATTTTTTCCAGTAACGAGTGATCTAACCTCTTATTATTTCCAATCCAGTAATCAGATTAAAGTTACTTAACCAATTCATGCTACATTACTACTTTTATAATTTTCCTTGGTAAAAAAATATATATTGTGGCGTAGCAGACAAAGGAAACTTTGAAAAAGAATGGTCTCTTTATTGCTGTCCAAACAAGACTTAGCATAAAGACCACATACCACAACACACACTCTACTCAAACTACTGATGTCCCCAACGTTACTGTATGCCTCATTAATGGTAAGTCTGCAAACAAGGGTCAGTAAGTGATGTAAGACAACATAAGAAGATAATTATACAACAATCACACTAAACTAACACAAAACAATCACATAACAGAATTATCCTTAACAATCCCCAACAGTCCCTAATTATGCACAATCCGCAGGGGATTCTGGGAAGTGACGTCACTGACGCTCCGTGGCCTTGGTTAAGCCGACACTACAATATTTTTACTTTCTTCTTGCGATTTTACTTCTTGCTGGATAGTGACGCAAATGTAAACAATGGAGGGAAGAGTTATCAAACGAAAACAAGAGAAACCGTCTTTTATATATATAACATGTATTTTTTCAGAAAATAGTTTTTAAGTTCAACTTTAAATGTCAGGAGATACATTGTTGCTGTTAAAAATGCATTTCCAATAAAGTGAGTACAGTGGTACCTTGAGACAGGAGTTTAATTCATTCTGTAACAGAGCTCGAAAGTTAGTCAACTCGTATATCAAACAAATTTCTTCCACTTAAAATAACTGAAATAGATTTAATCCATTTCAGCCCTGTAAAACATCCCCAAACCATCCTAAATTATGGACAAAAAGACATGTTTTGAATTAAGAAACACACATATATACACTTTACCAATGCATAACAAAATATTTCAATTTCAGATTTCAATAAATATTAGTGTAAAATAATTTTTGGGGAATTCTCACTGTAGCATTTTAAATTTGCGGGGAATTTGATGCGTGCGGTACTGTGTAGATGCGTAGTGCACGCTGTACAGTAAAATCTCTCTTCTCCCATTTCACTTCAGCATCTGACTACTGCCAAGAAATTCAGAAACTGGCTGAAGAATGGGATGCCATGGTTCATTCTTTGCGCTTCAGTACAAAACACAATTTTCACTCAGAAGTATATCTATGTTCACACATCTGTTATTAGTTGTGGTTATTTAACTGTTTTTGTGTTAAACTGTTTCTGTATATAACATGCTCTACCTTTGTAAAAGCAGGTGCAGACATTATAGGTCTTCCATCTACTCCTTGTGGATAACCGCTACCATCTTGGATCTATAAAGAAAATAGAAAAAACTTGTCAAATCCGTGCATTTTTCTGGCAAAGTAAATATATGAGTATAAATATGCTACACTATAAAAAAAATAATAAACAAATTAGTTTAATTCAATATAGAACCATAGCATTATGGAAAAAGAGGTTCAAACACTTCAACACTGAAATGTTTTAAGGAGTGAAAGTATTATTTTTATTATTGTTATTATTGTTGTCAACATTAGTGGATATTATTTTTACATCACTGACTATGTAATGTATAATGTAATCCAACTAGTCCATCACCTAAATAAATTCTGTAGTTTTGTTGTTAATTTCTAAATGCAAAATATGTATAAATACATTTTTCAGAGAATTAGAATAGAATAGAATGCCTTTATTGTCATTATACACATGTACAATGAGATTAAAAGCCACTTCTTTCACAGTGCCAACATGTATGCAATATATACAAAATAACCAGTGGCGGATGCTGGTCTTTCAAGGAGGGGAAGCTCAATTTCGGGCTAGATCATAAAATGTGTCGGTTTATTTATACGTAAATTCTACCCTCCA
>BRDA01019483.1:0-12734 GCA_036984385.1 Crenuchus spilurus | reverse complement strand
GAGTAGGTAGGTTAAGTTTGTGTATTTTCTTTTCTTTACTTTAATCATAGCAAGTTAGTTTCCTTTTGTTTAGAGTGTTTTGTTTATTGTTTTGGTCTGAGGTCACCCTGAGTGAGAACATCCTGTTTGTGATTATTGGGTTGATTTGAGCCAATTAGAGAATAAACCCATGTTGAACATACTTGATTCTAGTGTGGTTGTTGGTCTGAGGGTAAGTGGGTGCTCACTTTAAAACACCTTTGTTGCGTCTTTCCCTAGAGGACGTAACACATGGCCAAATTCAATGTAGTGAACTGTGTTTTGGCTCAAATTAATCGGACACATAAAAAACAAAACTATTTGTAAATAACAGTGGTAACTGGTGCTGCATTGATATAAAAACGGGGGGAAACTATGGAGTAAAACAAACGAGATGCACTTCTCTTGCTATGTTTAAATACCCTGCTGCTGCAGACTGCTTATCTAGCTAGCTAAAGATGGTTAATTAATTGGCTACAGTTATCCAAAGCTAGCACAACAGTCAGCAGTATAAATAAAACCACTGCAGAGAGCCTGTTATCTTCTTTAAAACCAACTTTTTTCTAAAGAAACATGAACTAGCATTGTCCCTTACCTGACTCTCCATTGTATCTGTGCCTGGAAGTGCCATGATGGAGATTGGGAGGCGTGTTCCAACAGCGGGCCAAAATTGAGTGACAGCACCAAATCAGTATTCTGATTGGTTAAACAAACCTTGCAATCTGATTGGTCCATCTTAAAGCTTTCCTATTGGTCCAACAATTAGCCATCAAAACAGGGTCAAAATTCGCAACTGCAAAAAGAGATTTGCAACTGCAGCAGGAGATTCGCAACTGCAGCAGAGAACGCACATTTGTGACTATTGTTTTGCAAACGCAAAATCTGTATGACCCTTTTTTGACTCCATACTGGCACAACACTGCTGCATTTGTTATAATTGTATTTCGAGTCTGTATATATTAGAGGTGTTGAAATTAATCATATAATCGATGCATAGAGATGCGGTTGTGGGCAATTCAGCATCGATGCAGTTACAGACCATAATCGATTATAATGTGATGTCATTCATTGCATACGTAATAGCAAAAATGGTGGAGATAAGTTACGAGGTTGAGATTAAAAATGCATCAAATGTTTTAAAAACCAAAATATGGACACATTTTGGATTCTATGAGCTGACAATAACGTTCGATAAGCATTAACGTTTCCATTTCATGTCTAGTAGCTTGAAAGTGAGTTAGTGTGATACTGCTTAGATAGCTCCTCCTCACCAGCACCGTAGCTCACTATCAGACTGCACACTGAACTGCGTGCTTCATTGGAGGAACGCATATGAGAGCCAAAACAGAAATAAACCAAGCGCGCACACAAGCAAATGAGCAGAAACAGATATGAGGTGAGCAGAGAAACGAGCAAACAACAACAACTTTAGCTGAGAGACAAAATCTGTGTCTTTGCACAGCTGCATGAGTCACTGCACGCTTCACGCTCCTGTGCATGCGGGTCTCTCTGGGCTCGCCTCTTCTCACAACAAAAAATATGTCAAAGCAAGAGGTCGAAGGCTTGCTAACATGTTCATTACAGTACACTAAGGGTGCTTTCACACCTACATTGTTTGGTCCGCACTTTCGGACTTTTCAGTTTGGTCCAAACCTAAATATCAGGTGTGAAAGCGGCCACGAACCATGGTCCGGACCAAAGAAGCAAAATTTGATCCGACCAAAAGAGGTGGTCTCGGTCCGGACCTACTGAACCGTGGTCCGGTTTGCGTGCAGTGTGAAAACACTTTTCTAGAAGGTTCAGACTTTCAGACCAAATACAGGAAGTTGACGCAGGTGTTTAACAACATTCAACAACAATAACAGAAGAAGAAAAATAAGCAGAACAGCAGAAAAAATGAGACGTGGTAGCACATGGAGCGAGGAAGAGACGACATGTTTAATGTAATTTTGGTCTGATGAACATGTGAAAAGTCAGCTTTAAAAACTCACAAAAATACTGAAATGTGCAGCTTATTTTCTGAGAGGATGAGAGAGAAAGAGATGACAGAGCAACCTAAACTAAGAAAATTGCAGCAGCGGTATATAAAACTATATAAAAGTATATAAACGTGTCAGACGCACGTCTTAACAAACCAATCAGCGTTGAGTGTAGGAAGACGCAAACAACACCACATAAGTGATGACAACAGCACATGGGCGTGTCATAATAAAAGTCTGATGCGCTTGCAAAAATGCAGTGTGAAAACAATCCTAACCGGACCAAATATATACAAAGTAACAAACACACAAACCTTGGTTCGGACCGTGGTCCGGACTTTCAGGTGTGAAAGCACCCCAACACTTCTAAAGGTTTAAACTTTGCATTAGGAATGTTTTTTTAAATCTCATTTAAGTTATTGTGTTACATTGTTATATTTTCTACTTCTCTGCATTACACATAACAGTAGTATATTTTGTAATTAAAAAATTTATTAGTTAGACTTTTTTTACCTCTCCTGGGCAGGGGAATCAAAATGCAAATTTGCTAAGTTTAGTTCCAGTGAAATCTTTAACTCTGTATTTGAGTTATTTGCATTCTGTGTTCCTGTATATTATGTTCTGTCAATAAACATTTTAATATTTTAAATAGTAATATTTCATGTATTTAGTCTGATGATTTTAGAAATGTTATTTCAAAACTATGACAGTGTTAGAAAATTTTATACAGTGATAATTATTGAGATTGATCAATATAGAAAAATTTATTGTCATAAAATTTTTGCCCATATCACCCAGCTCCACACATGAAGTATGCAAAGCCTGCCAACCAAATGAAATACCAAATGAAATAATACAGAAAATTCATGTCCCACATCGTGACGCATAACGATATCGTATCAAATCGAATCGTTGACATCAGGAGCGGACTGGGGTTGAAATTCAGCCCTGGAGCTTGGTTTGGAGAGGCCTTTTATACGATCGTACAGCGGACAAATCTTAATTTTAAAACAAGAGAGCTTTATTGTCTTTTTGTGTTCAGCTACTGATTATTTGTGCACCTATTGCTGACAGGCCACCTTTAGTGTTCTTTGTGCCCTGAACACATCTAAAAACACAAGAACACACTATATTCCAAGTCTAGGAGCGGAGCGTTGACTTTGACAGTTGACCAGATACATACATAACACACTCTAAGCTGCTGATGAGATCAGTGTTGCTGCACATCTCACAGACGGTAAGTTACTCACATAAGCAAGTTAATCACATCTACCAACAGAGGATGATGACAACATTAATAAAACACTAAGCCAGCACAAAACAACTGCATAAAATAAGCGATATGAACAATTTATAACTGTTTTAACACCGTTTCAATCCGCAAGTGCTTCTGGGTGATGACGTCACCATCGACATGGCCAATCAAATCTAATATTTAAAATTATGGCCTAAAGAATAATTATTAGTGCAGAGAGAGCCCATCTCTCTCTCACTCTGTGTGTGTGTGAGAGTGTGTGTGAGAGAGCAACCACGCGCGCCTTTGTATGTTTGTGTGTGTGTGTGAGAGAGAGAGAGAGAGAGAGAGAGATTTGTTTGTGTGGGCAGGGAGACTAAACGTCTGTTCACGTGATGCTCCGAAAGTGTTTTGACTTCTTTACTAACTGATTAGCTGCATGACTCATCATTTTCTAGACAATTTATTAATTTGCGGGATTTTTCGACATTTACGTCTCGTCCCGCTCCCGCGACGACTAGACTAACTGACCGACCCCTCCCGCAAGAGACGATTAATTGTGGTCCCGCGCCGCAAGGTATTGTAACGGGTCCCGCGGGAGTCCCGCGGTAATGCAGACCTCTACTGTCAGGGAAGAACCAGCTACTGTCATTCACTTCAAAGAGCTCTTAGAGCCGAAACGTTCGCGACCGGCCATCACTGTCTCCACCTGAGGCCGCGAGAGGTGCAACGCGAGCACTGCTGTGCTTACTTGGGTGTAAAAAAAAAAAAAAAAAAAAACTTACGGCCGGTTCGGCCTGGAAATGACCGGCCGTTCGGGAACCCTCCCGAACCTCCCGATGGCCACCCCGCCCCTGGTTGACATGATAATCATAATTGAATTAAATCATGAGATCAGTGAAGGTTCACACCTCTAGGGTTGCTTAACACACAAGCATGGTCATGCTTGGGCTGAGAAGTGATCACATGGGCTGAAGACAACTGTACAAAATGCTGTCACTCTAACTTGCTGTTCCCAGCAGCTACAGAGTACATATACACTGTTCACGTGCTAAGCTGGTGGCCAGAGTGTCATCTCGAGCTAAAGAATCAATCAGAATGCTCTATTGATTATTACGTCAGCCTCAGTCGGAGTTGCTGCCAAGCAGTGTGGATGTGTATGCTCCGTTGCGGTGATATCTGTGGAACAGACTTTTGGCCATTTCAAGAGAACAGTTTTCTGTTATTGTTGATATTGTGTGTCCATGAGAACGTAAGTGTTGTAAATAGTTTGTTTTCATAGTTCAGTATTAATCACTCACTGTTTAGTAACTTAAAGGTAAAGTGAGTAAGCTAACGTGAGCTAGTCAGCAGTTATTAGCGTGCTCGCCGTTTAGCTGTATAACTCATAGGAGAGAGAGCTGCTGTGTGTGTGTGTGTGTGTGTGTTAGAGTCAGTAGCTCACGCTGTTCTTAAAGGGGCAGTAACCTATTTCAGTTTGTCTTTGTTAGGTTAGAATAATATCACCTAGTAAGTGTAATTGTTATTCTGTATAAATCCTAATATTACTCATTTCAGTAATGATAGTATATCATGTTTATTTCTGTTTATAGAAACCACGATTCAACTCCAGTTCAACTTATCATTCAGTACATGACTCATCATTATTCATATTACAGCTCAGCTCAAGAATCCTACCACAATTAAAGCAATCTGGTCAATATTATGTACGAGTGGCATGTTCATGAAAAGTGTGTGAAATAAACAATTGTGTTACAACTGACATCTTGTTCTTACCGGACAACCTGAGGTGATTGTTTCTCCAATTGAATCAGCCCTATCCTCATAAATTGTTGTGTTGGCTCAAGATACCAACAAATTCTACAACAACAACAGTGATAAAACAGTTTGTGGACAACACACTGTGAGAGATTGCGATAGAACAATGGGAGCACATGTTGTCACAGCCAGGGGTGGATTTAACCAACACACAAACCATGCAATTGCTTGGGGCCCCGGAGATCAGGAGGCCCCCTGCTGGCCAAAAGAGGTTGGCAAAAAAAGAC
This sequence comes from Crenuchus spilurus, assembly GCA_036984385.1. Classification (NCBI taxonomy): domain Eukaryota; kingdom Metazoa; phylum Chordata; class Actinopteri; order Characiformes; family Crenuchidae; genus Crenuchus; species Crenuchus spilurus. The sequence continues at coordinate 7,458 of BRDA01019483.1, read as the reverse complement.
AATTTTGCTTCTCTGCTGATTTTTCCATCCAAAAACAGTGTTATGCTATATTAAAAAGATGGGTCGAGCACTAGGACCCAGCAAAAAACAGCTACTCAGTAGGATGCCTATTTCTCTTTAGACCACTCACAAGCTCGTCCTGCACAGTAAAAGCACACACTATCTGTGTCTTTTGGGCAAACTTTGAGCAAATCATATAATGGCTGAACAATGTGAGCATAGTCTTTAATACATAAACTCATAAATGGTACTGTTCAGATTTTTAAGGTTTTTTTGTATCCAGAATTGAATTCTCTCTCACTGATCCAGCAGTTGAAGAGAGGTTTCTGTTTCTGGATCTGGATTAATCCCAGGTTTCGGCACCAATTGATGTAAATATTTTTGCTTCTGGATTCCAGGGTTTGAAATCAGTTGAAGAGATGTTTTTCCCAGCACCTGTTTAAGAGAAGTCAGGAGACAGCGAAGTGTATTAGAGCCTAAGAGTATAAGGAGCCAACACTCAGCACAAAAAGAAACCTGTGAAATGAGATCACTTACTGTTGACAAATAAAATATACACTTTATACAATCAGTGAGAAGAACACAACTAGAAAACATACATCTGTAAAACTATACTATGACAAAATGACAACATACAATATTTCAGGTGAAGGAGGAAGTGCATGTAAAGACTTTCTATCAGCAGTACTTTTTTATGTTTGATTCCCAACACATACTGGACCACAATCTGAGAGCTTTTCAATATGCAAATATTCACATGAACTACATATAAATATCAGGAGTGTTATCACTTCAGTGAATCACTACTGAGCTGAAAAACACATTCAGTATCCCAGTGAAGCCTGTTACTAGGTAAAAAGCTAAAAATCAATATATCATTCTTATACAGTTATACTATAGAGATTGTGTAATATAATGTAATATAACATTTCCATGTTTATCCAATTTTATTACTAACTGTAAGGCACCAAAATGATGTGTGTTATTTTGTATTTTTATTTACTCTTACCTTACATTAACACTTTAAATGTTTTCTGTAATATCATCTTCTAAGACAATAATTGGTTTGTGTTCTTTTCCAAATGACAGCATTACTACAGAAACATCTCTAATGGAAATTAACTCCACTTCAGTTTCTGTTGGTTTTACTAAATGTTTAAATGGGACGTATGCTGGAATGACTGTGTTCTATACTGCCATGTCACTCTGTTTCTGTTTGGGAACACCGACTAATGTGTGGCGTCTCTGGCTTTTAGTTCATGTGGGAAGGAAGATGAAACCCACTCAAATATTTCCTTTGAATCTTGCTGTACTGGAACTGATATACTCCATTCAGTTTGTTGTTGAACTACTCAACATACTGGTCTTCAACAATTACGTGGTATGGGCAATGATTTATTTTGTATTTGGCCTAACCTGGGTTGGCAGACCTCTGATGTTCATCTGTATTTGTTTTGAGCAGTATATGGCAGTGATCCATCCAATAATATTCCTGAAATATAAAGATATCAGGTATAGGATTGTGTCTGTTGCATTAGTTTGGTTGTTGGCATGTGCATATACTTTATATCTACTACATGCTCAAAAGTTTCCTGACCCTGTTTTTGTGTTTGTGTTCATCACAGCAGTGAGTGTGATCTCGTTCTGTTGTGTGTCTGTGCTGCGTGCTCTGAAACATTCAGGTCCAGGAGACAAACACATCACAACAGAGAGACAAAGAGATGTAGGGAACCAACAAAAGAGAAATGCCTTTAAACTCATCTTTTCTGGGTTACTTATAGTCCTGTTTAGCTTCCTCCCACAGTTACCACTTACATTAATTACTGTTATCAGTGCAAACTACATATGGGTGTGTTGTAATATTCTTCCTATTTTGACCTCATTCAATGTTTTTGGTGTAATATTCTCAGCACTGCTGAAAATTTACAACAACAGTCATCTAAAATGTTTGAAACGTCAAGCAGAGCACTGAAGTTGTGCGGCATTCTGTAATGTGAATCCATGTGATGAATATATTGTTACAAGCAATAACAACACAGGGGTCTGAAAACTTGCCAAATACAGTGACAAAATCACTGAATTGGCAGCAGCTTCCTTTGAGACATCAGCTGTAATGATGATGCATGGCTTGTGCGATTGCCTTTTAAAAATAATCTTTATCGACATTTTTCACTATACAGTGGAAACTTGACTTATGACTTTAATTCATACTGTGACTGAGCTCGTAACTTAATTTGCTTGTATATAAAATTCAATTTCAACATTCGAATGAATTAAAATGCTTTTAATCTGTTCCAGCAACACAAAACCACACAAATTGATATACACCGTGTATTGAAAGAAAAAAATTACTTTATAAATAACAAATAATGTATAAAAACAATAATACTACATAATAAAAGGGAATGTTGAAAACTGGTTTATTAAGTGTATTTACATTAAAGATCAGACAATCTTCATCAGTGACTTTTGCCTTTTTCGCCACACTTTTTCCTTATTTTCACTTGCAGGGCGTTTCCATAAATCCTGTCCAAAGAGATTTGTTTCTTCCTCCATTTCAAAATGGTTATAAAGTGAAAGAGACATGTTTGTTTACACAGTGACAAGACACCACCTCTTCTTCTCTGCAGTTTTGTTTAACAGCCCTAATCATTACTAATATTATTATATTTACTTGTACATTTTTTGAAAGTAGCCAAAAAAACCCTGCACCCTGCGACCTGTATTCTGGTTTTCTGGATGCTGGTTGGTCTGTCCATGTTTTATAGAGTCACTGAGATGAAAAGAACAAAAGGAATACAATACAGTATTTTGGGGTAAAGGAGGAAGTGCATGTAAAGACTATCTCTCACCAGGACCTTTTTTGCTTGATTCCCAACACTTACTGGACCAAGCTGAGAGCTTTGCAATATGCAAATATTCACAGGAACTATATTTAAACAGTAGGAGTGTTATCACTTCAGTGAATCACTACTGAGCTGAAAAACAGACATCACAGAGAAGCCTGCCAATAGGTAAAAAGCCATACAGTTATACTGTAGAGATTGTGTAATATAATGTAATATAACAATTCTATGTTTACCTAATTTTATTACTGTCACCAAAACATGTTCATTTTGTATTTTCATTTACCTTTATCTTGCATTAACACTTTACATTTTTCTATAATATAATTTTTCTAAGATAAACTCTGCTTTGTGTTTTTTTTCCAAATGACAGCATTACTACAGAAACATCTCTAATGGACATGAACTCCACTTCACTTCTTTTCAGTTTTACTGAATGTTTAAATGGGACATATGCTGGAACGACTGTGTCTTACATTACCGTGTCACTCTGTTTCTTTTTGGGAACACCAGCTAATGTCTGGTTTCTTTGGCTTTTTCTTCATGCTGGCTGGAAAATCAAACACACCCAATTGTTTTCATTAAATCTTGCTGTACTAGAACTGATATTCTCCATTCACTTTGCTGTTGAACTTCTCAACATACTGATATTCAGCAATAATATTTTATGGGTAATAATATGTTTTTTATTTGGCTTAACCTGGGTTGGCAGACCTCTGATGTTCATGTGTATTTGTGTTGAGCAGTATATGGCAGTGATCTATCCAATAATATTCCTGAAATATAAAGATATCAGGTATAGGATTGGGTTTGTTGCATTAGTTTGGTTGTTGTCGTGTGCATATGCTATTTATCAGGAACATTATGATAATTTCCCTGACCCAGTTTTTGTGTTTGTGTTCATCACAGCAGTGAGTGTGATCTCGTTCTGTTGTGTGTCTGTGCTGCGTGCTCTGAAACATTCAGGGCCAGGAGACAAACACATCACAACAGAGAGACAAAGAGATGTAGGGAACCAGCAAAAGAGAAATGCCTTTAAACTCATCTTTTCTGGGTTACTTATAGTCCTGTTTAGCTTCCTCCCTCAGTTACCACTTACATTATTTACTGTGATCAAATTAGACTACAAGTTGCTGCATTGTAATATTGTTCCTATTCTGACCTCTTTCAATGTTTTTGGTGTAATTTTCTCAGCGTTGCTGAAAATTTAGAACGACAGTAATCTACAATGCAATCTACAATGAATCACCAAGCAAAGCACTGAAGTCATGCTGTAATGTTAGGTTTCTCTGTCATCACCTTTCTCTCTCATCCTCTCAGAAAATAAACTCCATGCTTCAGCATTTTTGTGAGTTTTTCAAGGTGACTTTTCACATGTTCATCAGACCAAATTTATATTAAACATTTTGTTTCGTCCTCACTCCATGTGTGCTACCCCGGCTCATTTTTGCTGCTGTTACGCTTATTTTTCTTATACTATTGTTGTTGACGAATGTTGTACAGGAAGTTGATTCCTGTATTTGGTCCGAAAGTACACACCTTCTAGAAAAGTGTTTTCACATCGCACGTGAACCGGACCATGATTCAGTAGACCACCTCTTTTGGTTGGACCAAATTTTGCTCCTGTGGTCCTGACCGTAGTTTGTGGTCGCTTTCACACCTGCTATTTTGGTGCAGACCAAACTGAAAAGTCCGAAAGTCTGGACCAAACAATGTAGGTGTGAAAGCACCCAGGGAACTGTGGCAGCGGAATATAATAGTATATAAAAGCATCAGATGCACGTCCTCCTACAAACCAGTCAGTGTCAAGTGTAGGAAGACAAACCGCATGTAAGTGATGATGACAGCATGTGGGCGTGTCTTAGTAAAAGTCTTTGGTGCGTTCACAAAAATGCAGTGTGAAAACAAACCAAACCGGACCAAATATGTACAAAGTAACAAGCACACGAACCTTGGATCGGACTATGGTCCAGACTTTCATGTGTGAAAGCACCCTTAATCAACATCATATATATGTTCTACAATCAGGTAACAGTACAGCTAATTGAAATGACATCACATGAAAGTACGTACATGCTATTATATATCAACTCACTGTGTTGGCATCACTGAAAGTCCGGACCATGGTCTGAACCAGTCCTTTGGAGTTAAAAGGCTTTTAACACATTTTAACTAGGGGTGCCAATAATTATGGAGGGTGCTGTAAAGAGACATATTTCAAGCCTTTTTTTTAAGGTTGATACTGTTGATACTGAGTACTAATATGCTTAAACTAGAAATTTAAATTCTAGTAATTTGAGATTCTGGATTTCTGAATTTCATAAGCTATAAGTGTCAGGAGGAGCGCTTCGCTTGCGGACTCCAACTCCCATCAGCCACCACGTCATTCGGCATCCAATCACAGGAGAGTCCGAAGGTCGCTCTCTCCTGAGTATTAGACTCACCTGCGGCTCATTTCAGAGCCTCTATATAAACTGCTCGCACAATACAGACTTTGCGAAGTATTGCCACAGTCTTGCCTTGTGTCGTGCCAAGCCTTATTTTCTGTATTGTTTATTTGTGTTCTGACCTTCGCCTTGTTTAACCGACCTAGTCTCAGCATTGCCCTTTATATCTCAGTTTGCCTGTGTTTTGATCTCTCTGCCTCGTTTTACCGACCTAGTCTCAGTGTCACCTTTGATATCCCAGTTTGCCTGTTTTGATCTCTCTGCCTCGTTTTACCGACTTAGTCTCAGTGTCACCTTTGATATCCCAGCTTGCCTGTGTTTGGAACCTTTTGCCTTGTTTTATCAATCTAGTCTCAGTGTTCTTTTTGTTAGCGCTGTGTGCTTATACTTCGATCTTATATCTCAGTTTGTCTATGTGGCTTGTCGCCCCTCTTGTATGTTTGACACTGCTTATAGTCAGTTGTATGTATCTGAATCTGAGAGTAAACTTCCATTTTATTTTACAAGTGTCTGCTTCGCTTCATAATAGCACTCCTCACAATAAGTCTTACTGATCAACAATAAAACAAAAATGGACTGAAATGGCATGTGTAATGACAGGATACATCTTTGAATAAAATTATGAATAACAATTAACTTTTTCTTTATATTCTATTTTTAGAGCACAAGCATGGGCGTGGTCGTTGGGGGAAAAGTGGACCTGACTACCCAGGGCCCGAGTAGGGAGAGGGGCCCATAAAAATCCTGATTTTTATTTTTATTCATTCATTCATTCATTCATTCATTATCACACACGCTTATACCTTATCAGGGTCGCGGTTAGTCCCCCACCCCCTCACCGGGCGCAGGGCAGGGCATTACATTAATCAACTAAGCCCAGGACAGGGCGCCAATCCATCGCTGGGTGACACACAGACACACACACACACCTACACACACACACCCCTACGGACAATTTAAATTACCCAATTCACCTGATCTCCATGTTTTTGGACTGTGGGAGGAAACCAGAGTCCCCGGAGGAAACCCACGCAGACACGGGGAGAACATGGAAACTCCGCTCAGATGGGGACTCGAACCCAAGACCCCAGCGCTGAGAGGCGAACGTGCTATTTTTATTTTTATTTTCGATTGAATTGGGCCCTCAAATTAATTAATTTTTTATTAATTCATATTTCAAATATATTGATAATATCAACTGAGGGAATGAACTTTAGTCACAGTCCTCTCAACATATTGGACATTCTGGGGGCCCCCTCTTGGAGGCCCAAAATGGTTTAGTCCGCCCAACAGCGACTAGGGACAAGTGTAACATCAGTGAGCCTAGATTGAATGACCTTGGTGCTAAAGCAGAAATCAGGATTTCAAAAGAAGAGAGCAAAAAAAAGAAGGCAGAATGAGGGGAGACAGCTGTTGACGGCTTTCTCTCCCAAAGGTGAACCGAGTTTGCTTGTTATGCAAAGTCCAATTAAAGTTAAAGTAGTTCACTCCAGACAGCTGCTGCTGATTTTTGTAGGCTCACGTGAACTCATTAGTTAGTTGCCAACCAGGCTGCTTGCGGCTGTAAGTATAGAGACAGTATAAGCCGCTAACGTTAGTTATCAACTTTAACCAGTTTCAGAAACAAACAGTGGCTCTGGTGCAGCTGGAGCAGCAGAGAGAGACAGAGAGAGAACGAGCTAGTTAGCTGCTGACTGGTAGAATTGCTGCCTAAATGCGAGTTGTTTACCTTAAGTTTAAAGTAAGTTAGTCTTTTGGTTCAGTGCGTGTGCTATAGCCTATTGTCTACTAACACAGCAGAGCTAAAAGTGAAACTCTGTGCTGAGACTTAATAAATGATCCACCAGCAAAATTTCTGCCGCATATATCAACATTTAAATAGCTACACCAACATAATCTGATCTGTTTGTAGCTTAAAACCTTATTTATGCTTTTTTTACTTAAATAAATACCCCCCCTTTTTTTGCTCATGTGCCTCGTTTACTGGCATTTATAGGGGCCCACTGACATTGAGAGTGTACAGGGCCCTGAATTTGCTGCTACGCCCCTGAGCACAAGTATAATACATTCAATATACAAACCGGATTTCAAAAAAGTTGGGACACTAAACAAATTGTGAATAAAAACTGAATGCAATGATGTGGAGATGGCAAATGTCAATATTT
>BRDA01019480.1:0-46074 GCA_036984385.1 Crenuchus spilurus | reverse complement strand
TAAAATGATACATTCTCTCAGTTTAAACTTTTGATCTGTGATTTGTGTTCTATTCTGAATAAAATATTAGATATTGGCACCTCCACATCATTGCAATCAGTTTTTAGTCACAATTTGTTTAGTGTCCCAACTTTTTTGGAATCCGGTTTGCATATATATACATATATATATAATGATTTCTGCATTACTTATTGTGTACCTTTAGGCATATATAGGTCAAGGTTCATTTTTATAACAGCATAACTATTAGAAAAAAGCTAAATATATTATGCATTTACATGCCCAACTGAAACTGTCAGCCTTCCACACAGGCAATCTCAGTGGCCTTGTACTAGAATAATGGCATGACAAGCTAATGTAATGCATGAAGCTGTCCTAAAAGCAAGCCTTTCTGATTGTGTTTTTAACACTTAATGTGACATAAACAAGGTTGTAATTATTATTTTATGACAGTTTGAAATGGAGTACTCATTCAAGCATAAAGTGGCAATGAAATATGGCTCTCTTAATACTGAATGTTAGCCTTTATTTAGCCCAGTGAGCACTCATTGCCCATTTTATCAGCTCCATTGATGCACTTTGTAAGTTCTACAATTACAGACTGTAGTCCATCTGTTTCACTGCGTACATTCACTCTGTTCTTCAATGGTCAGGACCCCTATAGAGCAGGTATTATTTGGGTGGTGAGTCATTCTCAGCACGGCAGTGACACTGACATGGTGACGTGTTATTGTGTGTTGCACTGGCAGGGGCATAGAACCAAATTCTTGGCCCTGTGCACAAGCAGTGAACATAAAGTCAGTCACAGTAGCTCATCTGTTGCTGCACAGTTTGTGTTGGTCCTTAATCCTTTATTGGTGGTCACAGAATGATGTGCTATTTTTACTCCATCAGTGAAACTGAGATGTCTAAAAACATCTGCAGCTCAGCTGTGTCTGATCAACTCTAACACACACAAACACACCACCACCACATCAGTGTCACTGCAGTGCTAAGGAAGGACCACCACCCAAATAATACCTGCTCTGTGGGGGTTCTGACTATTGAGGAACAGAGTGAAAGGAGGCTAACAAAGTATACAGAGGAACAATCTGTAATTGAAGAATTACAAAATTCACCTATATGGTCAGTGGAGCTGATAAAATGGGCAATAAGTGTAGATACAAGGTATGTGTACCTAATGAAGTGATCAGTGAATGTGTTTTTGTAGTACAAGCAAAAGCAACTTAGGCTTACAGGACCAATTACTTATTCATGTCCATGTAAAAGTTCAATACATAATTTTCTGATATTAGCCTAATGATTTGCTAATATTTTTATTTCTATATGTTTTAGTCCTTCACTATATGCTCCATTTCCTTTCTCATTCCTCCATTTTAATTCTGCATATATAATTTTTTTGTTGATTTATAATGAAAAAGTGCTTTATAATATATGTATATTTATAAACAAAAATAGTTTTTTTTTTCATTATAAAGCACTTTGGTCAACATTTGTTGTTTTTAAATGTGCTCTATAAATTTATTAAATTAATATTTTCATTCTGTTCTGTTGGTTGAGAGCATACTTTGCTTTTGTCTATACCTTTCACTTTGTAACTTTACCAGTTTATTTTATCCTAAAATAAGCTATTAAAAAAACAGCAGGTAAATGTTGATGTGGCCTACTTCAGAAAGTTTACTTTCTGATTTCGGTTTCTTTCCCCAGAACATAGGCTATAAAAACGTGTATGACTGCGTAACATTGAACAGCTCTGTCTTCCGAGTGAGCATTAACAGGCTCTGCTAATAGATTACCGAAAGCATCGATTTTTATGGTCAGACAGAAGCAGCAGAGTACCAAACTATATAACTTTACTGTAACATTCTCCAACATTCGGAGTGTTGCTAAAAGAGCCGTTTTAACGCCAGTAATCGATGGAAGGAGAAGAGGACATCTTTCTTAGAGCACAGCAACGGACCTTTAAGGGGTTGACAGAAGGTACAACTAAACAAATCTGCCATTAGCTTCATGCTCGACAGTGGAAGGAGCTGTTGTGTAGATAGCTAAGAACTCTTATATCAAGGACTCGTCAAGCTGGAGTTTTAAAGCTTTCTCTTTCACATTCTTCGTCATATCTGTTGCTTTTTGTCCAGTTATTTACACAGTTCTGAGCATTTTTCAGTATTGGTAAGTACCAAGGGCTGTAGTTGTGGAATCTAGCAAACGGGTGAAGAACGTTTTGTTTACGGGAGTGAGAATGAAAGAGTATACAGAAACATGAATTTAGCAGTGTCAGTACAGTGACATCATTGTGATTATTTTGTGACGTTCATCACTTTTCTGTTTGTTTCTTATGGTTTAGTGCTGTCTCTTTAATACATTAATGATGTAGTTTTAGAAAAATCGAAAGTAAATAATAATTAAAATCTTAAAATCATTATATCCCTGGTGATTACAGACTTCCTTTCCTAACCTATAACTCTAACAGAAGGATTATTTGATCAATTCACACGTTTTTCATTGGCTTAGTGTATAATCCTGACACTCAGGAAGTAAAGCTAGCAATACTGGACATACTGGGTTGGTGTCTTTCCTGTCACTGTGGGGGTACCTTGAAGGGTATGTCTTCAGGACTATTGGTTAGGGAACATAGCAGTGGCCTTGTGTTAGGACTTGGGTCTTGTGACCGGAAGATTGCCGGTGTTCTACCGAAATTTGAGACCTTAGGAGGCGCTATTTTGACAATTTCTCTTCACATGAACAATATCACAACGCAGATTACGTAAAACTATCCAGAAGCGGTTTTATTTATTTTCACAGCGTTTGGAAAGCATAGCGATAATCAACGCTTATATTTACATTTAATGTTCATATTTGTTACTTAATTAAGTTCGTAGACTGGAATATATGTGTAAAAAGTACTCAGGATGAGGTTTAATTCACACAAATCCATAAAATTAGTGGGTTAATGTAGTGAATCCGAAAGTAAAGACTGACGTGACTAACGTTATATTCTGTAGTATCACACAACTCCTCATTGTGGCAGTTAGGTTGTAATTGTGTATTAAATTATAATGAAATAAATGTAATTGTATATTAAATTGTTAAAATGTTTATTAATGTGATATATACTGTGTTTATATATATATATATATATATATATATATATATATATAAAACAAAAAAATGTCTAAAATGAATGATGTAAGACACATGGATGTTTTGTGTGTTTAATATGAGTGTCATTGGCTGCAGACACTGAAACACTTACTTTTCTTGTAGAACTGTGAGATGGTCCCTAGCTGAGCACAACCACAAAGCTAAGAGGCCCTATTTTGGCTTCATCATAACGTGCAGTTTAGTGAAGGTTGTGCTTGTTTTTGGTTGTCGTCTTCTATTTCACCACCAAACTAATTGTGTTGGTGAATCTGTGTTTTGTTTAGTGGTGAGGAAAAGCACAATTCCTAATGTCCAAAAAGGTAATAATGTAATTAAAAACATCATTGTTAGGTAGAAATGTATTTTCACCAGAAGTGTGTTTTTTGCCATTTTTGGCCAAATAATTTTGGTTGCTGAATATTTGGTGCATCCCTACTTAACACAAAAGCTAATAAAAAAATAACTTCAAAAATGTATTCTTATTTTGTTATGATAGTAGTGCAAATAATGGTTTCCTTTAACAACAGTCATGCTTCAACTCATGAACAACCTCAAAATTCAACCGATTTAGTTATATACCATGTATAAAATACATCAGAAAAAAATGTCAGGTTTGGGACCTTTTTTGCCTACATCAGAGTGATATAGGTCATTTACTAACACTTTTCAAAATTCTTGTAGAGAACATCTTCCTAGGCCTGGAAATCCTAATGTGACTACATTATAATGGTATGACTTCAGTGGTCTATTTGCTAATATGCTGATCCATTCTGCACCACCAAAACAGCTCAAACCCTTCAAGACCTCTGAAGGTGACCAATAATTTAGCAGAAGCTCTTTTGAAGTCACATTTTTTACACCTACCCAAAATCTAACACAATGAACGAACCTTTCACTTAGTAGGGGAATATTTCATCAAGAACCTGGCGATTCGATACATGTTTATGATGAAGGGATTACAATTCAATATATTGTGATATATGCTCACCGGTCACTTAATTAAGTACACATAAGTTGTTTCTTCACACACACACACACACACACACACACACACACACACACACACAAACACTTTGTTGACTGAGTGAACTATTTTGTTTGTTTATGTTGTGTCTCCTAAGTGCAGACTTATGGTGAAGGTGTCTTAGTTAGTCTTTTATCGCAAGTGTAGGAATGCTTTCATCTTGAATTATGATTAGCTTGTGTTTGAACGCTCTATCTGCCACCTAAGATATCCCACTGATTTATGTTTGAGGAAAGCTCTGTGTGTTTGCGCAAAGAGGCTTGTGCTTATCGGCCGTCATGGGAGCTTTGTCTGCTCTTCTCAATTTGTCTGTTTAACTGAACCACAACACTTCCCACTTCAGTCTTCATGGACTGCATATTACAGATTCAGCAGCATTTTGACCTGCATTACATGGCATGTTTGATATGTTTAGGCTACTGATAGAATGGCCGTTATTCATTAAATATGTATGGATTTGACCACCCTAAATAAAGGCATGAATTACTTCACAATTAATTTCTGCAACTGTTGTATGATGCTGAAAGAAGTGGTGCACATTGCTAATGAATCAGCTTTAGTATATGGAAACAAGCATGTTTACATTTTTTTTGCAATGGACAGACCTACTTCACTGTTATATACGTATACTGTACATAAAGTACACAAAAATCCATGCACATGATTGGACATTTTGAAACTCATGGCTGTCAGGTATTGTGGTAAACCCGTACACTCATTTTGAGATCAGATTTGACTATACAAAACTAAACTAAATAAGGGCTAATATGTAACTGTATGTTTAATTTAGTTGTGAATGAGTTCCAGTGACCAGAAAAATCAAATGCTTTGTAAATATCAAATAAAAATAATAAGAAAATAATACAATGGGCCGACATCAAATTCTTTATATGATACTATGTATTTTATGTAGTTACTGTATCGTAGATGTGGTTGTTTACCGGTTCTCTTTAATTGGTCTAAATCTTAATTTATGCAGTTGTTGAGTGTTTTTGAAGTGCGGATGATACCATCATAATCTAATGATTGGATTTCATATTTTGCATGTAGATTAAAGCTTTAACAGTAGGGATTGTCTGTTTATTCATGCAACTCAACACATGCCCCATGAGGTGGAAGGCATCTTTTATGTAGTTAGGTCACCATAACTGATGATGAGAACATGCCTCTTAGTAGAGCTTGCATGGCAAGGACCTCAAAGGTTCTATTTCTGTCTTTAAAGGGGCCACATCCTACATTTTCCTTTATTTTATTCTTTCCCTGAGGTCCACTTTTGATCTTTATGTGTACTTATATAATAAAAACAGTAGCCTAATTCATTTTCACATGGCCATTTCCCATCAGTTTTTATCATGTAGAGTTAAACAGACTGATAGGTGATTATGCTGAAGACAATTCAAAAAATATTTTCTGATTTAATTGGCTGCCATTTGTTGTGCCTTCTTTGAAGCACAGTTGAGACTGAAACAGTGTTTTGGCTTCAGTTTGAATGAACAAGCTCTACTGCTGTAGGCTGAATATCTACACAGAATGGGCACTTGCCAGCCAATCATAAAAAAGCATTTCTCTTCTTCAGGGTATAGTGAGTGAAATGTTTTGAATCTTTTAATAATGTTCACATATGGCATGAAATATTTTATTGGGGATAAAATTGAATGGTGTGGTTTTTTTTAAGTGTGATGGACCTGTGCAGTTATTTCCTATTGGTTGTTGTCTTATAAAAATGCAAACTAAAATAGCATTGCTGTTAGAATGTAAACGTATTTTAATGGCATCATTTCAAACAGCCTACAACAGTTTGTTGATAGACAAAAAACAGTGATACGCTGCATGTCCTTCAAAGAATATTCCTCTCTACTTGCTAAATGATGATTGCAATGTGCAACGTAAGGAACTTCTTGTTTCATTCCCAGTAGGCTGGTTCTTTACTTTTCTGACCAGCTTAAAATGGGCTATTACCATACATTCATATGGGAGGAATATAATGCTGCATGTAGGTTGCGTGTAGAGACACAGTGCATGAGTTGTAAGGTCGGGGATGAAGGTGTGCATCACAACCCCTTCGAGGCAGAACCTACAGTTCTACTCATGTTTGTGTTTCCTCCAACACAACAGATGAGGCATCTTTCATTTGCATGTTCCAACCAGGGAAATGCTTTTCCTTGGCACTGCAGCTGCATCTTTCTCCAGTTTTCCCTGTCACACTTCTGACAGGTCACAGAGTGAATGAGCTACACTGAAGATGAAGCTTTTTATGAATTTTTCAAAACGATTTGATTGTAAGTGTGTTATGTAATGTACGATTATGTAAAACATGCCAGTTACGCTAGCATCAACATCCATAAATGTGGAATTAATTATTGAGGTCCTTTGTTGAGTAGCAGTATTGTACAGCAGTACCAGTAGAACTGTGGCTGCGCAATATATTGTTTGTAGTTCATTATTGTGATATAGGCCTTTATAGGAATTCCTGGTATATTTAAACAATATCACATAGGCAGTTATAGTGAACCATGCTTCAGTGTAACAGCCAGTGAAAGTGTCACACGGAGCTGTGATTGGTCAGGATGTACACCACACTTAGAAAACAAATGAGGTAGAGCTACTTTTATAAATATACCTGCTAGTCAAGTGACATTTATTTATATAGCCTTTTCTACAAATGATGCTGTTGTAAAGCTGCTTTACAGAGTTCTAGTAATAACATAAACTCAAAAGCCCCAGTGAGCAAGCCAATGGCCACAATGGAAAGGAAGAACTCTCTCAGAGCTGGAGGACGAAATATTGGGAGGACCCAGACTCACATGTAGGAACCCATATTCCTCTGGTTAACTACTTAAGTTATTGATAAAAAGTCAAAGTAGCTGGTCTGTGGTATCATAGATTTACACAAAGTAGCAAGCTGTTGTGCAGGAAAATGGATATGTATTGATATGCAACAGTCCAGTTGCAGAACTGTTTGCGGTGACTGCTAAATGAATGATTAAATACACAAACAAAGCATAATTTGTTGTTACTTATTACTGTTAACCAATAAATGTTGCTTTTGCTATATAAAAACGCTAGAACAATTGAGGTCATGGTGATCTGGTGTGGCCAATGATGATCCCAGCTGTGCTCATATTCAGTATAACTGCCCTCTACTGTGATTCTCCATTTATACCATATACTGTATATAAGCACTAGATGGTACTCGTCTGTTTACTTCCATTGTGATGTTTTAAAGCCAAAACATGATTGAAATGCACACCCCATCTTGCTCGCGCATTGGATGCATATTGCAACTAGAGACAGAATAATATGCATATTAGAGACGGAAGTTGAGGCAGTGCTACCGCTCGAACTCTACCTCTCTCTGTTGGGGTGATGTCTGCTGAACACCACCTTGCTTCTCTTTAAAAACATCAAAGTCAAGTTTCGATCTTATTAACAGAGTCAAAAAATGCAGTATAAGCCAAGCTGTATTTCTAGCGTTAGTTGTTTTGATGTCATGGAACAATGTCTGCACGTCCTTGACTGTCAGAATTAACTGTCAGTCAGCTCAACCAAGCTGTCACTCACCTCATCACTACACCCCTTTCCAAATATATAGGGGGGTTAATTGGTATAGGTACAGTTTGTGGATTTGACACGACACAACTGACAAAACAAAATCTTTCAAAGTTTGTTTTAGCTCCCATTTAATAAAGCTGTTGTGTGCAGGTTTAAATTTGTACTGCAACAAACCACTAGAGGGTATCAGATGTTTTGGCCTGACTTTTCTACTTCTGCTTCTGTGTCCAGTTTTCTTATACAGTCAGTGGTTTATACTAATTGTACAACAGCACATCTTTGATGCTGCAGCATCTCCTCCGCAGACACCCAGAATGGAGCGGGGCACTCAAGATAAGATAAAGTTAACGTAGCGCAAATCAGTGTGATTAACGTTAATGTACCTTACTAACATAACATTAGCCATGTGGAGTGCTGAGTTTCTGTTAATTATGACTACTGTTGAATGTGTGGCAAGTTTATTACAATGGTGACAAGTATGCCCTTAATTTGACTGGTTAACTTGACTTCATACAGGGTTTATTTAATTGGTGAAAAGACAGCGCTGTGGAGTTAAGAAGATGAAAAATAAATACATGATAAAATTAGCTGAGCAGTTTTCAGTGTTCTTGTCTGCTCTTGAAAGTTGCACAACATAAATACTATGTTTATGCCTTTTTTAAATTGATTAGTGCCTTATATTTTTGATACAAGAAATACGGTGAAAGTAATTAAATTTTATTTATTTTTATTTGTGTTTTATTCATATTTTTTGTGTTTGCAATTGTAAATGTTTTTAGCCAAGAAAATAGTTTGTTGTTATGCACAAATTTAAGAAATGGTTAAAGAAATAATACTGTTATCTAAAAAAATTAAACCAATTGGTTGTTGATTATTAAGTGAAATGTCTTATTTTCTCTTGTGTCTAATTGCTCTTTAACCAAACAAAAATAGGTTTTGTCTGATTATTTGATTAATCAAGTATTTTCAGTAGAAAATTCAGCTGCCACCCTAGTACCTCAAACAAACTACTGTGTATGAGGTGCATTTATCTGTATTTTCCTGTTTATTGTGTAACCAGTGAAATAAAAGTCTGTTGACAGTCACTTTGGTATTGTGTAATTCTAATGTGTTACCACTTTGATGAGTTAATGGTTAATAGAACACACCTGTAAAGTGGAGTGATGGATGTATTGCGAAAAGTCCCAGTGCTGTTATAATCTATATCAGAAATGTCTGTTGTCCAATCAAAAGCTTGGTTATAACAAACTGTTGTATAAATGGCAGTATATAGTATGAGCCCACTACCTCATGTTTTCTGAGTGCTGTGAACATCCTGTCTTATGTAACTATTTAACTGGCTGTTCTAATGTGTGATCTTGTTCACAGTGTCAAACAAAAATAATCTGGGCCAAATTCATACCGACCAGTTTTTAAAGTAAACCCAGGGCCCTTTTACCCTGTTACTTTATTTACCTCTTTACAAGTTCAATTCATCATGCCTTCTCATTCAAAATAATCTTTAATATTTAAAGTTGTTATTAATATTTAATCAAGAAATATATCTTTATAAAACTTTTTAATTTGTACATCACTACAGAGGCGGAGAAAATTAATAGTGACCACAAAAATGTTTCACCCCTCCTGTTTACAGTATGGAAAGAAAATGTATGTTATTCATGTTATGACTTCTGATTTATGTTGACATTAATCATGACATATCAGTTGTGCTGTGTCATCTTTAAATATTGTGAATTATAGGTCAATGTAGGCTGATACTGGGATGTGGACATTACTCTGGAATTCAGAAATGTGTAGCAGTCTGGGTTCTTTAGCAGGGAGGGCACAGATAACCCCCAAGTTCCTATATTGTGCACATTTACTCAACTATGAGAAGAAGAAACCTAGCAGGAACTCACAGATTCCCTCGTTTATAGACATTCAAATTGTTAGACATGTTTAGGTGTTCATTATCAGTATTTCACTGGACATTTAAGTCATTTTCATTAAATATTTTTATTATATTGTGTATTTAAAAGACTAAAAGAAAGAAGATTTATTTTACAGAAAGTAGATTTAAGCTGCAGTGGACAGTCATAAGTGTGTTTCTGGTGGCTGAGTAGTAGGAGTCCATATTATAGATTATCCCAATATTTTAATTAGAAAAGTGTCTTACATTTTGAAAAATATTGCTGATGCCTATTTGTGTGATATCAATATTGTACAGGCCAACATCACAAGTAACAATTTACAAACAATATATTATGCAGACCTAGTAGCAGTATCTTTCCAATAAGGGATTGCCTTATGTGCTCTGCAGATAAGGAGAAAGAATGGAAGGGGCCATTCTACTTCATCCAGGCGGCAGATCCTCAGCTAGGCTTGATGAAGGCTTGGAGGGTGGGGGATTGTGATGGAGGAGGAGATGAATGGTCAGAGGAGGTCCAGCTCACCAAGCAAGCCATCCAGGCCATCAATAAACTGGAACCGAGGGCTCGCTTCATCGCTCTGTGTGGGGATTTGGTCCATGCAATGCCAGGTAAGATCAAGGTTCACTAAGTCAGTAGAAACTGGCCAGCGTTTAATCATGGCTTCAGAACTTGGGATTAGGTTGAGTGCAGATAAAGGACTATTATCCAGCCTTATTGAGGATCAGTTTTCCTGATATATATTTAAGGTTTTCTCACACATTTTCCATTATTTTCCTCTTAATCAGCCAAGGGTTGTTTGGGATCCTTTGTTATCTTTAAAGTGGACAAAACATTAGAGGTAATAGCAGCCATTTTGACAGTTTAAGCAGAGTTGTATCTGTACTTTTCCGTTTTAGAGATATATAGAGTCTTACAGTGTCAAAAAACCTAATTTGGCTGTTTAAACAAATGCTTGTGTTTGAATGTTTGACATTTTTTGTATAATTTGAAAATTCCAGCTGGACTTTTACAATGTATGAAAATTTCGAGATAAATGGGCAAATAAAAATCACAATTGCCTCAAGTAAAATCTTTTCTAATGATCTTGCATTAAAATCTTTTTCTGTTCTTTTTTTAAACTCAAATTTGGATTGAAAGCAGTCATAATTAATTTCATATCACCATTTTTTATTTTTTATTACTATGCAAGACGTTATTGACTTGTGTGAACTGGTGTGAAACTGCTGGGGTAAATCCGTAGCTCTGCAGTCAGACTATTCTCCGTAAAGTCACGTGACTACATGCTGCCCTACAAACATCTCGAAGCGCAACATCTTAAATGGAAATGAACGTAGTTACCAAAAAAGGCAAAACGACTTTTCTTTTCATTGTTTAAGATACTGAAAATACCGACATGGGCAAAATGACGTCGGTTATCGTCATAAATTTTGGTATTGGTAAATTTTTGGTTTATCACCCAGCCCTATGGTCAGGGTACCGCCATTACAGTACATATGAACATGTAAAATGTGTGCCTCCTCAAACCACATTTCCTTTATATACAGATTTATGTGTTTCTTATCACACTTTCATACAGATATAATGAGTTTTTGTCATAGTTTTATTGGCCAGGATATTTGGGGTTTTAAGCCAGTTTGCTGTCAGGCATAATCACTGTTTACAGTGTAGGATGTGAGCTGGTTCATAGATTTGTGTGTAAATGACCTTTCTGGTGAAATGCCTTGCATGATTTGCTTCAAACGGTCTGCTCAGTCTGTTCTGGTGGTAATTAAATGGCCACCCTGGTATTTATTAAATAATTGCAGTTGCCAAGTGTAGCCTAATAATTCAGCAATTCAAAATGACTTCTGGAGTATCTTGTGCAGCTTCCCTCTTTACATCTTATTTCTCCTTAATGTGCACTACACTGATTTTTTTATGGCAGAGATGTCTAGCACAAAAATGGGAACAATTCCTTCACTACTGTCATGAGAGTCCTTTCCAGTCAGGAAAAATCAATGTAGCTGGCTAAAATGGCAGCCATGCTGTCTGAGTCCATAGAGAATTAAGCCTTCAGTTGTAGTTTGAAGTGGGCAGATATTTCAACTCTCAGGTGTCTACAATTAAGGACGACCTTTCAGCTCAGACAAAATATGTCATGGTGGTGACATCAAAAGTGGATTCAGGGGACTTCTGAACATTGTCTTGGTGCAGTTGTAGGCTGTTTAGAAGAAAGTAAACTCAATTTGACTGCTTTCACTGGAGCAATTTTTGTCCTGTTGTTCTTATGAAAGAGTGGTTTCCTGTGTTGGCTGACAGAAAAATGGTGATCGAAAGAGGCAATAGCATCTACACGGGAACATCAGATGTTTATCATTCCTCACAGGTATTCATCTTCAGGTTTATGGTGTCCCAGAAAGGGCGGCCATTTACTAAAGGCGTATAGGGAGCATGGCCCAGTTACCTGCTCACACTCCAGACTTCTTAATTCTTAATTGATGACAGCACATCCACTACTAAGAGAAGAATGGCTTTTCTTCCAAACCAGAGATCTCAGAGTTCAGCTGCTATAGAGAGCTTTCTTATCCAGCTCAGGTTTATTTAACTAAACTGATATCAGGTAAGTTCCTTTAGGAGGATGATGGTTAAACTAACAGAATGTTCCAAAATTTAAATTCATAGTCTAAGAGGACCAGCAGTTTAAACATTCCTTTTAGGACACGAAATAAATATTTCCCCAAAATATTGCCCCAAATACTCCCATCTTTGTGTAAATGTTCCTAGAAATCCAGTAATTAATTTCTTCTTCTCAACAAATGTACTGCACTTCAATTATTTTGCACAGGAAATAAAATAGAGACATAAAAAATCTTGATACAGGTTCTGCTACATCTAGCTGAGTCTGAAAGTCTTGAAGCAAACAAATACATTTGTTTTAATAACTGCTCTTTTAATTTTTATACAGAATTCTTTATTTTTTTATTTTTTTCAAATGTCTGTATTTTTCTCATATGCATCCATATGCTTATTATAATAGGTTCTCTCAGCTAAATGAATAAAATTAATGACAATAATGAAACCTTCCATCATCCACTCACCTTACAAATTGGTTCCAACAGAAGTACTGTTAGTTGAAAATGAACTTTATTCCCTTCTTAGATGATCTGAATTTGCAGAGTGTGACAGTATTATTTCCGTAGTTGTCATCATAGCCATTTATTAGCATGTGAATTGAAAGTTTTTTACTTTGTTCTGCTTTAATTTTTCTGCGGGTTGGTAACAGATCCTCACCAGATGAACTGTATTCCAGCATTTTAATGAACTATTATATCATTCTGATTCACATCTAAATGATAAAGATCACATTATTTACAAACTTACCCTGTCTGTCTAAGGAAGAAGTGAATGAACTTGTTCAGCCATTAATATTGGATGACCTACAAAAAGCTTTACTAGCTTTAAAGTGAGTTTAAGCTCCAAGATTGGACTGTATTCCCTGATTTCTCCCTCCATGCTCATGCAGTAATCATTACCCCATCTTTGATTAGATGTCTGCATTGTCAGACCCTCCTCCCCGCTCCCTGTCAGTTGTGTTTGGTATCCTACTCCATGTCTCTTAGTTACATCATTACACCCCCCGGTGATGTCACCTCATTGTCCACATCTGTTCTTCCTGCATATATTGTCCCCTTGTCATCATTTGTGGTTGTGATTCATGCAGTCTGTACATGGTTATCCTGTGTGTATGTGCTAACGTCCAGTCTACCCAAATGATCTATGTGGAACTACTCCTGCCTTCTGTTTCCACCACCCCACCTCAGCCTAACTTTAGGTTTGATGTTAAATGCTTTTTTAAGTTCTTGCTATCCATCTTGAAACATATAGGGCCATATTGATACACCACGATCCAACAGGGTTTATTAAAAATCAACAAGCCTCTGACATATGCTGTCACAGAGAAATCCTTTGGCCTGCTAGATTGGGACTCTTTATATCCCGTGCTTGAAATAATGGGATTTGTCCAATATTTAATCAACATGGTTACAGCTCTGCATGCCTTTACCTCTGCTGACGTTATAATGGAAAGTCAGTGTTCATCATTTTCAGTTTTCCAGGTATCAAGACAAGGTTGTCTGCTCTCTGCACTTTTGTTTACTATGAAACTCAAGCCTTTGGCTCTCTCTTCTCCCTAATTGTATTCATAATACTCCTCATTACATTCTTGGTATGCAGATGACCTTTCACATTATGCTTTCTCATTTGTTCTCCATTTTAGTTACATTTAGTATTGGAAAAACTATTGCGCTTCAAACAGCTGAAAGTAAAAGAGGAAGATTGATAGATACAATCAGACGAATCAGGAACAAGCCATTAAGATTGTTATTGTATTGTTGATAACAACAATAAACTATAAGGGTACAAGGATAAGGAGGAGAAGCATTAGCTATTTTTACAGTAAAACAAAACCATTGGGAGTTACTGTATTTTTGTATGAAGTCAACTTTTATGGAATCTGTACAAATCCATATGAACTTTTGAACTGGTTTATGCTGAACATTTCTAATCCAGTGCAGCACTCATCTTCTGAAGTAGTGTTCCAAGACAGGTTTCATCCTCTGATGCGAGATGCATTATCATTTCTAATGCATGCAATCCTACACATGAAACTCTGAAGACAGAGAGGTATTTGTACTGCTCCGATTGCAAGAATACAGTCTGGAGAACAGTAACTTTCTCTTTTCTGCAAATGTGTAGTGAGTAGTTTTTTCCCCTTCTTTTTTGACAACAGGACAAAAATCTAAAAGCACTGATGTAGTTTGGGTTTTGCTTCTTTTCAAAGTTTTGTAATGATTTGACAAACATTTGCAGTAATATTAAAGTCTGAAGATGGAGATTCACTTTCATAAATTTAAGAATAATTTGTCATAATTGTAATATATGTAATAAAATGTAATGTAGCCATTACAATTGCAGTGAAAGTTTTTTGTCCCATAGTCGTGTGGATCATGACACACATGTATGAAGGCTTCAGCAAGCATAAAGTGTCTCTTCCATCTATGCCAGGCCATGTAGTGTGTGGTGGACACATCTGGATATTGAATTTTTTGTATTCAGAAAGCCTGACTGAGCTAATTATATATGACATGTATCAACAGTAAAATCTGTACGTAATATGTAAATTAATTCTTATTTAATTACAAAACATGACTTATTAATAATTATGCGTTAGTATTATCTTCCATTTGATATTTTTCTCCCAGATAAAAATCCTTGTGCCACATCTGTGCCCATTGTAACCACCAAATGATAAGCAAAATCATGTCATTCCTCTTGTGAAAATCTTTGAAGGCTTTATAGTGTCATATTCCTTGATTTAATATGAGCCCTGAGGCTGTGCGTGGCTTGATGGGTGTAATTTGTAGGTCAGGTTATGAGCAGAGGCTGTAAAAGCACAGCTGGTCCTCTCGTGGGTGGAGGTCGGTCTAGGGACCTTTTAAATGGCCTGGCGTCAACACCCATTAAAATCAGGCCCTGCAAGCAGGCGAACTGTGGCAGATGCATTACATGGCCCGTCCGTCACACAACTTCTCTTCACCACCAAGAAATCAACAAAAGCGCTCAGAGGAAGCAGCTTTTTGGAGACTCTGATCAACTGTGAAGTTGGGGGGAAAGACTTGTGCTTTCATTTGGACAGGCCTGCCTTAGGCCTGCCTTTCACATCTTACAATCTTAATCCAATGTTTTCAACTATGGCCTTTCTGCCACATCGAGGTTGTACCATTAATTCCCATGAACAAAGATTTCAACATGTTTTCCTGTACTTACAAAAGAACAGAAACCCATTCACATCAAACATCAAGTTGCTGGGAAGCGACTGGATTATGTTAGTAAATTATTTTTATTTTTAATAATTTTTTTTTATTATTATTTATTTTGTAATTTTTAGTATTTTATTTTATGTTTCATTGATTTTTTTTTCATTCAAGGTTATTTGTAAATTAAACTGTGAGTTTGTATTAATCAAAATTACTTGTGGTAACTCATCATTGAAGTGAGATTGCCATGGATACTAGAAAAATATGTAGAAAGTGAAAGTAACTGGAATTTTTTTACTTTCTTGTTCCAGTGTTTGAAAGTTGCATAAAAATTCACATTATAGTAACATATTTTAGACAACTTGCACTTCCAACTACTGTCAATGACAGAGCATTAGGCTGAGTCAGATGCAGAATGCAACAAAACTCTTTATCAAAACAGAAATCCTTGGCTATGAACTTGATTTGGCTGTGATAACATGTGGTGATATTACACATGACAGATTGATTATATAACCCATGGGGACTGTGACACATGAAGGAACATTTTAACCAAACTTGGACATGAGGAACCAGGGTTGAGAAGTCATGATATACAGATGACACACAAACTTGAGCTTTTATGTTAAAATGAAACCTCAGCTTTTGTGAGTGAAGTGCATTTAATCTTTTTTTGTGCTTTACTTTGGCTATATTGCAGTGAGGTTGTTTTCGTAGATGGATATATACACTACTCACAAAAAGTTAGGGATACTTGGTTTTCGGGTGATATTTATGGAAAATGTAAAAAGTTCCCACTACAGTGATTTTATATCATAAAAGTAGGGCATTTAAGTAGAAGCATGCAGTGGTGATGTCCTCATCTCAGACAATTTATTGAAACAAAAGCCAACAACAGTGGTGGTTAAACCCCAACAAAAAATGTCAGTGTCTCAATAACATGTCATGTGCCCTTGAGCATCAATTACAGCTTGACAGCAATGTCTCATGGCATCCCACTCTTCTTGAAGAGCGGCCCCCAGGTCTATGAGGTACAGCGTACAGGTACAGAGATACGAGCCTCTGGACTGGAGAAAGTGCAGGACACTCCATTTGAGGTACCCCAGTCTCCAGCAGCTGTTCCCTAATGATGCGACCACGATGAACTGGAGCATTGTCATCCATGAAGATGAAATTAGGTCTGAGATGTTCCTGCAGAGGCACAATCACTGGTTTAATGATGTTATTAATACACACTATTAATTAGTAATATTGGCTTGTCACTGTACCATTCACACAGTGGAGGGCAGTTCTGTTTTGACTAGACACACCAACACCACTACCACCAAAGGCCTGTATGGTGACAACAGTGGCTGATGCACAGCGCTCTCCTTCATGTCTTCAACATCCTTGGCAGCCATCATTTCTGCTCAGTATGAATTGACTTTCATCAGTGAACAGCACTGAGCCCCACTGGTCCCTTGTCCAGCATAAATGCTCCCTGCCCCATGCATGAGGATGATGCCTGTGCCTGGTGATGTGTTCATGTACCCTTGCAGGTCATCTAGCACACAGACCACGCTGATGTAAATGGTTTCAATTGGTCTGATATGACACTTGGGTGCCTCTCACCTGCATTAAATGTGCCTGGAGTTGTGTGGCATTCATCATCCGGTTCTGCAAGGCACTGTTCACAATGAAATTGATATGTGGGATGTGGCTAAAGGACGTCCACTTCTATGCCTGTCTGTGACTCTTCTGGTCTTTCTGTTTCAAACCGCTGATGACACTCTGTGACACACTAAGCTCAGCGGTCACTTCTGTCTGAGAACATCCTGTTTGAAGCCTTGCAATGGTGAAGTAATGTTGATCAATTGTTAGGTGTTGTCTTGGTGTCATGATGTCAAAATGTGAACATCATGATAAGGAGGACTGTTAAAATACCAATTCTAATAGAACCAGGCCAATTGGTCAATTCAAGAATCAAACAGCTGTTGTAAATTTTGCTGATAAGCTTCTTGTTAGAGAACAGCAAGTTGTGCAAAAAACTACTGAAACACTGAACAGCTGGACTGCATTCAAAAGTTTAGAGAAGGTCACACTAAGTTCACCTGTACAGGTTAGAGCTCATTTTAGGTTCATCCTGAAATTTTACCTGAAAGCCAAATATCCAAAACTTTTTGTGAGTAGCGTATTTTAAGCTTGTCTGTGTGAGTTTAGTTGGTGGTGATTCATCAGCATCTTCCAACTTTCTGTTCCACCTTAAATAAGGCAGCACTTTTATAAAATGTATATAAAAACTGCTAGAGAGAGAGAGAATGAGAGAATTATATTTGTCCATTCCACTTTAAATGATGCAGGGTTAAGGTAAATCAGTCAGTAGCTCCTGACTGAAACTGCTGTAATGATACTGGTGAATAAGAAACTTTGGTATTTTTTTAACCTTTGATCAGTATGGAATACTGGATAGTGTTTGTGTGTAACGAGTTGGTATTACACTGTAATAACACTGTTAATGACTAAGGGAGAGAGAGAGAGCAGTGGGTGGTAAAGAGAGATCAAGTTAGTGAATAAAGCCACAGAGAGTAACATTTGTGAGAACAAAGCAGTAAATCAGAGACATAAAACTTTATGATATAATTTGTGTGATTGTTTGGTTAGCTCTTCTGTTTGTCTCTCTGCTGTTTGAGTTTCAGCTCTGCACTCTTTGGGGCGTCAGGGAGTTGGCTTTGGGGTGAGCAGGTGCCTCGTACATAAAACCTGCTGCCTTAAATCCTATAATTCATCAGACAGGTCTGTAAGAAATCCATCAAACAGGATTATCTGACCACTAACATCTGATGTGTTTTGACCAAAAAAGGTGATGGACATTTCATTTAGACTTTCAGGCAACTTAACTGAATGTTTTATGGGACCTTTAAGACTAACAGTTAATAGGCTACTACTAATTATTCAACAGTGATTATTATTATTATGGCACTAATATGTAGTTAGTGTTCAAATGCCGGTCCTGGCGTTATCGGGGTTGTGGGCTTTGGAGTAGCTTAGCTGTTTAATACTAAATCAGCTTTCCTGATGAAACATATCAAAATGATATGTTTAAAATGAGTTAAGGATTATGGTAAAGGCAATATAGAAAGATTTCATCAAGATGCTCTCCATCATTCTCACTGAACACAGGTGTCAGCCACTTCAGGCCTCATTGGCAAACGGGTTTGGTTTCTGCAGCCCTCCCTCCTTCGTTCTCAAACGTCGTCTTGTCATGAACCACAGGCAACCGTGTGTCAAAGGACCGATGTTCCAGACCATAATTGATGGATCTCTGCGTGATATCAAAGTACACTCTGGGGTTTTATGTCAAGGACTGCCTTTGGGGTTCAGGCGGAGACTTTGTGTAGAGATGTGATTAGATTAATAGAGCGCTGGACCTGATGCTGTTCTAATGAGAGCTACAAAGTCCAGCATGCCTGTGGGCTTTACAGTGGAGGCAGTGATGAGGGAGAAATGAGAAGGTGAGGGTGAGGCTATATTCTCCTCTCTACTTTATCTGACATACTGTATGTTAGCCCTTTAATTGGTATTGAAAGCGGATAAAAGTGAAGTTCTCCAGGGAGTTGCAGAGCAATCGTGGGGATGGCCGGAGGGAAATGATTTCTGAAAGAGTCTCCCCTCTGTGTGTTTATCTCATTGACATATCAGTTGGGGGAGCTTTTAATGGGTTTCTTTGGGGTTTGTCACTGACTGGGACTTGTTGAATGTGTTCTACTGCTGATGAGCAAAGGAAAAATCTTTTCAAGTCCAAAAGCTTAACAAAAGCTTTGTCACACTACAAGCATTTGTGCAGAACAGCCTGTAAACTTGATGATTTCATAGCTTATAGACTAGTTGTTTTGTTAGCTACCTTGATTAGCATAGCCTTCCACCTTATTGGTGTTTTTGGTTCAGGCACTTAAACTGACCAATAGAAGACGTGTAAGTAAAGTTTTCTTTGTTCATTTGCAGTGACTAGAACTGTAGATGGGAATAATGCAAGACCCCACTGGTTTTAGTTCTTTGATGTGATGTCATCACTCAAATCTTTCAGCTGTTTCAAACATCTATAAAAGAACAACAAAAAAATACTTTTGCGCAGCCAAAGTGGCATCAGACAGTTTGTTTTTTTTTACATTTTTTGCCAATTTTCTCCCTTTCCCAGTGTGGTAGTCGCCAATTAACCGAACCCATTAGTGGCTCTCCCCATCACTTTGCACTGTCCCTGACTCTAGGAGGGTGAAGACGTGCACACGACTCCTCCGTTGTGTGTGGTATGGCCACCGGCTGTTGAACATCATGCCACGAACAGCATGACCGGGATTCGAACTCACGAACCACTCGGGGCCCAGCATCAGACAATTTATGTTTGGAGCCCAAATGTTGCTTTTTAAATTTATAATCTTGTGCCCCGAGTGGCTTGGCGGACTAAGGCACTGCCACTATGATCCGAGGATCGCCAGTTTGAATTCTGATCATGCTGCTTGCCACTGACAGCCAGAGCCTTGAGAGAGCAGAATTGGCTTTTATCTCTCTTTCAGTGAACAAGATGCTGCACTCTCCCTAGCACTGTAAACAATGTCGACTGACTCTGGCATCTGCCGGGTGATCCATCAGGACCAGGGATCTTTGCTTTCCTCCGACTGCACTAGCTGCCCGGCGGCAATGTATTGCCAGCAGTTCAGGAAAAAAGGGGCTTGACGTCACTGTATAGGAGGAGGCCTGTGCTCGTCTGCCCCCTCCCAAGAGAGTCAGGGGTATTGCAAGTGATAATGATAGGAAGAGTTAATAAAAGGGATGGGGTAATTGGCTACTAAAAACACAGTGGTAGAAAATCCAGGGTATAATAATAATAATAATAATAATAATAATAATAATAATAATAAAATTTTAAACCTAGAGATTTTAAGCTGCTAACAAACTGTAAAAGTCAATAGTCACTTTACTTTTCTGTAAATATATACACAAAACTTCTCTAAGCCCACCCAAAGCACATCATGCCTTAATTCAGGTCACTCAGAACTTTCATTTGCATGTGCCACTTATGAGATGAAATCTTTAGGTAATATGCCATTTTCACATCCTACAGCTACTATGACAGACTGGCTGTTTCCTGTTCAGACTCTGATTAGAATTGCTTAGCCCTTGGCATGGAACTCCCAAAATACAGAATATTTCTTTCCCTGTGGTTTGCTCATGGGAGACTTGGACCTGGATTCTTTTTGTAAAGCTGATTTTCTATAAAGCTGCTTTGTGACAACACCATTTGTAAAAAGAGCTCTAGAAAAAACTGAATTTGAATTAGTCGGTGTGAGTATAAGCTATAAAAATGAACAAACCTTCACTGTGTAGCTGAATGTCCTTAACAGCTATTTTAGACAGCAGGTGTTGTAATGAATCTGATGCTCATTCATGGTCATGTGCATCACACAGACTTAAAGATGCTACAGATTACATGTGTAATTTGAGTTTACAGTAATTGTTCATTTTGAACTGCCCATCGGAGTCAACGCCAGAAAAGCTACTAAAGCTCAATATCAAATCTGACAGAAACAACTGAATTTAATCAAATTAGTTAAATGAACACACTGAACCTGGTGAATTTAAACCGTTAAATCTATATGCATGAACTTGAAGGGCAGTCAGAATTCAGCACTTACACAGCCCTTCAGCATCTCCCATCAAGAGAACTCCAACTCCCAGAATGCTCCACACAGTCATGTGACATCTCAGACCAATCATAGAACACTCCTAAGATCTGCCTCACCCGAATCCTACTCTGTTTCACCTGTTACTTTTTATGGACCATTATATAAGCTGTTTTCTCTCACTACTTGCTTGCGAAGCATCATTTCTGTTCATCCATGCATACCAAGCTGTTTATCTTTTTTATTCAGATATCCTGTGTATTTACTCCCACCTGTATTTCAACCTTATCTTTAGTCTAGTCCTTTTGGTATTTTTGTTGTAGTTTTTGTCCCCTTGTGTATGACCTCTGCTTGCTCTTGTTTTCTCTTTTGATTTTTTACTTCTTATACCTTTGGTACCTTTTCAGTAAACCTAATTTTCCCTTATTCTTATGTGCATAGTGTGTGTGAGTAGCATACCTGTACACTAGTATGGATGCAGCGGCATTCTAAAACCAGACTGACAGAAAACAACAACCTGAACAACATGCAATGATTCTGTACACAACACATGAACTTGGTGATGATACAATGACGGACGAGGACTGAACCACTGGGAAGGCTTATATGGAGAATGTAATTGGACAAAATTAAACAGCAGGGCTGAACGATGATGTGATTTAACTGGAGATGGAGACATGACACATGGAAGACTTAAACACACAGAGCACTTTGTATATGGAAACATAAACAGAAGCACATGGCAAATGAGGCGGGGCTGGAACATGGACGGGGTGGGGTGGTTACAGCATGATACTTACTGTCTAAAATGTCACCAGTTGTCAGCATTTGTTGAAGAGACTTCAAGTAGGGGTGGCATATCAGCTTCGATGATATGTCTGTACTAATATCAGCAGAAAATGAAAACAGTGGGTTAGATTTTGAAGTATTCATCTGTTCCAATATTGGATCTGTATCAGCATCAGCTGTCAGCTTGGATGTATAACAGTAAAATATGATTTGTCTGTATTGTTTATTAGCATGGACAGTATTACTCATTATAAAGTAAATGTTAACCATTTAGCTCATTTTCAGCTGTTGTCCCTCAGCCCTGTTATTTACAAGTTTGTGTAAGTGTATTGCCAATCTAATAGTGGAGTGGTCTGAATAAAGGAATAGCATCTCTTATCTAATGAAAGTGTACCGAAGGTGATCTGTTTCATATACTTAACTAGCCTGTAGTATTTCACAAACTGCATATTAAAAACAGTGAAAGTGCAGGTTGTATCACATTGTGTTCTCTAATGGCCTAACTGTTGTCTTACAGCCTATTAAGAAGTGATTTCTAACCTTTTAGGGCTGTTCACCCTCCACGGTTGCTCTGATAGCCAGCAACAACAATTTCCTCCTCTCTTCTCATCAAGCTTCAAATCTTCTCAGGCAATTAGCAAGACACCCCACTTGTCACATTAGAAGCTCACAAAGGCTGCTATTACATCAAAACTCTACACTCCACTGTCTGCCTTTACTCTAGAGACATGCATTTGGACTCTGTTTACCCATCTCTCTTACCTTGTGGGTAATTTTTTTTTTTTACTTTGAATCCATGCCGCATTTGTAGTTTCTGTTTGCTGGCTGGAATGACCTGTGATAAATATAGAGTAATATGAGTGTTTGCTTATGAAATGCCTGACAATGGATTCTTTGAAGACTATCTTTTGTCTGCAGAAGACTTTGATTTTGAACAAGAATAGGTAGCTACAGTGACATGATGAAGAGGGCCGATGAAATTATAAATGCTGCTCAGTAAAACAGAGATTCCAGTGTGACTTTCAGCATGAAACTCTTTATTGCACAGTAAAAAGAACAGCTACTATCAAAACAGTGGCTACCTTTTATTCTCTCACAAATTTTTACATTAAAAACGTCAGGTGTGCAACTGTTTTTACATTAAAACATGCTGTTACATCATATTGATCATTAATCTTTTCCCTTATTGTGCCGATTGTATAATTCTCTGAAAGCCTGAGTTTATAGAAATTTCCATAGGTCTGTTCTATTTATTTATTTACTTTTGCTAAATATTCTATTATTTCATCACTAAGTATTCACACATTTCAGCTGGTGCTACTGGCAATTATACATGGTGTAAAAACATTTTTGTGAGACATTTTATGTGTTGGTGTCTTAGAAGTTGTCGTTCTCACTGGCAGTGCCATCACCATATTAAACTTATGTTCAACAAATGAAGAAATTCAGTTGAAAATGCTTATTCTGAAGTTCTGTCAGTAACTCCTTTGTATCTGTAAGAGCACATTTTTTTAGCCTTTAAGCATCCTTCAAATATCCTTAATCATTGAATGACAATGTAATTCATTGATACTGTGTAAAGTATGTGCATAATAACATTTGAACAGGATAAAATGACAGCAATAGCTCTCATCTTCTTGAACATGATGATGCGTTTCCCATCAACTAAAAATTATTTTCTGTCTTCCTTCAGGTTCTTCTTTCCGAGAGGAGCAGGAGAGGGATTTGAAGGGTGCTCTTCGGGGCACTGATCCAGCCATACCTCTTGTTTTTGTCAGTGGTAACCATGACCTGGGCAATGTGCCCACTCCAGACACAATTGAGCAATACTGTCAGCATTGGGGTGATGATTACTTCAGCTTCTGGGTGGGTGGGGTGCTGTTCCTGGTGCTGAATTCTCAGCTCTTCTTTGATGCATCAAGCTGCCCTCACCTAGAACAAGCTCAGGAGGCATGGCTGGAGCATCAGCTGCAGAGTGCAGCCCAAAGCTCAGCACAACATGTCCTCATCCTCCAACACATTCCTCTCTACCGGGAGACACCTCAGGAGGGGGACGACTACTTCAACCTGCAGAGAACCAAGAGGGAGAGCCTTATCCAGAGATTCCGCCAAGCAGGTACTTATAGAGAAAATGCACAATCATTGGCCAATATGCTTGCATACAGAGGAATTTTGAAGCATTAGTCAATCTGTGCAGGCAAACACACACACACTGGTGAACACACTAGTCCCTATTCACTGTCCGGGGAGCAGTTGGGGGTTGAGTGCCTTTCTCAGGGGCACATCAGTCGTGTCCTGTCAGGCGGTCAAACCAGTGACCATCCAGTTACCAGACAGGATCTCTAAACACCAGGCCATGGCTGCCCCCATAAAAGCAAATTAGTCATTTAAGAATGTAATTATTATTGTCAAGAGTGTATATCTCTGACCTCACTTTTCAGTTCACTATTTGGATGTTAATGGCTGTGTGTTGAGTTGTGGTCAGAAGACAGTAAATATATACTGCTATGCAAGCTGTACACTGACTACTCTTAAGTTATATCCAAGTTTCATTTCTGTAGTGTTGTCCCATGAAAAGATATAATAAAACATGCAGAAATGTGAGGGGTGTACTCACTTTTGTGAGATACTGTACAAATAGTAATCAGTTGGCAGACATAACCACTTCTGTACTGTCTGACATGGAGAGGAAGATGCTTAATACATATTTGCAGAATTCCACACCAAGTAGCCTCTATGTCTGCATCCAGCCCTTGGTGGGCTCCAATTGATGTGTGCCCATATCTCAGATGTTCTCAATATCTGACAGATCAACCCCCCACCCACACCTCCCTTATGCCACATGAAGTCAAGCATTGTCCAGTTACAGTGGAGCTCTGCAGATAACGTGCCATGTTAGGCTCCAACACCTTTGTGATGTATCACTGGCTGGAAATGGCTCTGGCAGTGTGTATTAGGCATGAATGGGAGTGGACCCCCATCTGCCCTCAAACCGTAATGCTGGGAACTGGACCCATATGACTTCTCCATGAGCCTTTCATCATGGTATGTCAATACATGACTCACTGCATATCTAATAAGTATGTTTCAGACATATGTACTTGCATGAATATTAGGGCTATCGAAGTTAACACAATAATAATGTATTAACACAATCTCAATGTAATGCAATTAATAAAAAATATTGCCATTAATGCAAATTCTGTTTGGCCCTGCAAGTCTTCTTGTTGAGACTTGACCATGCATGGCATCATTAAGTGTAGAGGAGTAAAGGCCGCTTTATACTTTCCGCATCGAGTGCTGCGCGAATGATGACGCAAGGTTCATGCGTTTGCATTTTTAAAATAATCTTTATTGACATTTTCCACTATACAGTGGAACCTTGACTTACGAGTTTAATTCGTACTGTGATAGCTCGTAACTCAATGTGCTTGTATTTCAATGTTAAAATGAATTGAAATGCTACTAATCTGTTCCAGCAACCCAAAAACCACACAAATTGAAAGATGAAAAATTTACTTTATAAATAAATAATGTATAAAAACAATAATAATACATAATAAAAGAGAATGTAAAGAAATAAACCGGTTTATTAAGTGTATTTACATTAAAGATCAGACGATCTTCATTAGTGATTTTTGCCTTTTTTGCCACACTTTCCTTGCTTTCACTAGCAGGGCATTTCAGTAAATTCCTGTCCAAAGAGCTTTGTTTCTTCCTCCATTTCAAAATGTTTAGAAAATAAATGAGATACATTTGTTTACAGAGCAACAAGACACTACCTCTTCTCTGCAGTTTCAGCAGAGATCTCTGCTCTCACGAGTGGCAGGTGATGGAATCACTCGCAACTAATCACGATTAACTATATGACATACTGAGATAAATCGCGATGACATTTTTTAATCGTTTAACAGCTCTAATGAATACATTTGCATTTTTCTAGTGTTACAATTTTAATGTAGTGTCTAATATTATATTCCAAAATCTACTGAGCTGAATCATCATATTCAAATAGACACATCATGATGTATTATTGCATTTTGACACCTAGTAACTGTGGAAGATTTAGTAATTAGGGAAGGATGAAGAGAACATATGTGATTCTGTCTGTAATATCATCATAATCTGTCACAGACTTTGGGTAAAGGCGTGTTTTGTAAGTCTATGATTTAACCATCTGCTTCAAACAGTCTGGATGAACCACTGTGATCAGAAAGTTAAAACTGTGAAAATGTGTTGTACCTGGGCTCGTTCCACAATTACATTGTATGTATTGCAGATACAATTGCTATACTATTTAAATATAATCATGAATTACATGAA
Organism: Crenuchus spilurus; assembly: GCA_036984385.1. NCBI lineage: Eukaryota > Metazoa > Chordata > Actinopteri > Characiformes > Crenuchidae > Crenuchus > Crenuchus spilurus. Next base: position 19,883 of record BRDA01019480.1, on the reverse strand, counting down.
TAATTACATTTACATTACATTTATTTTCTGAATAGTTGGCTTGATACAGAATATAAACTTTTTCCATTTGTTTCACTGTTAATAAAATGACAAAAACATATCAAGATATCAAATACATATCAATATAGTTTTTATATTTAAATCATAATAAAATGTATTCTACTCGCTCCTGTGTCATATGAATGTAAAGTTTAGAGCCTGCATCTTTTCTCTAGAATTTTCCCAATTGTTTCACTGAATTATAAAAGCGAAATTATATAGAATGATACCACACCTCTGTTTTCACTGATTACAGCTGTGCCTTTTAAAGCAAGACATTTTATTACACCCTTACTTCATATGCCCTCCTCTATGCATCATCAACACTTCCACATATTCTCCAGTTAATTATACACTGTATAAGAAGCGTGTTAAGCTAAATATTGATTACAGATCTTGGCACTCTGACTTTCTCAGTTGCATGGTGTTTTATTTAAAAGCTGATTTAGCATACACTGTATATTACCCAGTGGTCATTCTGCTATAGTGGTGTGAATATTCATTTATTTAAGGTGGGTGTTCTTGGCCCCAATTTTGCTTTTTACATCCATCCTAGTCATAAAAAAACTATGCACTGAAGTGATTCCATGATTCCTACACTTGAGAGTCACAATCACATTACTTATAAATGAGTTTTCATCCAAGGGATTTTATGCAAATTTTTGAATTCTTTTAAATGTATGCAGTGTGTTGTTGAAACTGTTATTAGTAATATTGTGCAGACACTGACGGGCCTTTTTCTGTTTGACCTTAGTAGATACATTTTTGCCATTACTTGAAATGTTATAGAGATTTCCAAAAGAGAAAATAATAATAATTGCCCATATGTCCATATGAACTGTGCGCCCCTGAGTGGAGTGCTAATGAATTGCAGGGGATTTAGATGGAAATAGCAAAATGTAAATAATAACATGATTATATCCTTACACTATTTTTTATGTTTTGTGAACTGGGAAATGCTTACAGTAATCGAGCAAGCAGAAAGTGAGGTAGACACCTCACCATGTGTTCCCAGAATTATTGAGAAACCTGCCAGGAGGCACAAGTTTACAAGACCCCTCATGGCCATCAGACAGAAAAATCAAGAAAGTATCTGGCCTCAAAAGACAAAACATAGGACAGGCCTTAGTCGAAGTGTTAGAAATTATTTAAAACAGCCAGGCTGAGTCCTTTAGAGAAAATAAGCCTGGGCACTGGCAGAGTCTGACCTGCAAAGGCAAAACCAATAAATTCATATCACATCTTGCAAACCCTTTAAATAAACCTGATCACCTGATCAGCAGCACTAGCAAGTTATGTAAGAGTGCAGAAAGCCACACACCAGTGTTGTCCCCTTTCAGGAATAAGCCATTCACAGCTACAGGCAATGCCAGCTGATGACTGGCATTGATGATGTCCCAAAACAGAAAGCAACACAGTGGTGGTGGCCCCTTACATTTTACCTTGTAGTTCTCAAAAAACCATAAAGGTGGTGGAATATGAATATGCTGTAGTATTTGCATATTGATAGGTTTGGGTGTAGCTCTACACCCATAGCTGTAAAAAAACTATGAAGGTGGTGGAATATGTCTGGTCTAGTGTCATGTTACAGGTTTCTTTTTGCTGACAATAAATGATGAACAATCCACATTGGACAAAGTATGATGGAACAATGGGCAAAAGGTTTTCTGACATCACTACATAAAGCATGTTCATCATTTTAAGGCAATATGATTGAAACCAGCTGCCAGCAGCAAAATTTGAAAACGTTTAATGCATTTTCATTTTATTGCTTTGCAAAATGCACATAAAGTCAGTGGAAACTTGGCTAATGACACATTTTGCAGGATCTGCCTCATCACTCACCTTATTACCAGCTAAGGTGCTGTTTCTGTGGTGCAGGAGTGAGCACTAATGCTTGGAGTTGGAGCTCAGTTTGAGTGTTTCTGTACTCTTCCCATGTGTTCTTTTAGTGCACATTTGGCTTTGCTCTCACTGAGTGGGATGGTTAGCAGGGGTCCTTTTCATTCCATTGTAGGGCTTGAGTTCTCCTCAAAGCTGTTTGATGGAACTAGAAAAAATGCTTTGGCAGGCTTCACATGCTTCTGCACTTTTTTGTGATTAAATGCAGCCATTTGAGTTTATTTTGGCAAAAAAGGGTCTGATGGTTTAGTCAAAATGTTAGTTTTTAAAAGCAAAAAAAATCTAAATTATCTGAATGAGCAGGCAGTACAGCAGGCTTTGTAAGTGAAACAGTTTTTTTCACATCTTTACTCCCTAAAGCAGTTTTAGCATTTCTATTTCATGGCACATTTAATGATGGTCAGAGAATCCATCAACTCCACTAAAAGAAGGCATAAAAGAATGCGTCTCTTTGACAAATCAGCCCATCATTTTATCTATTAATGTTAGTATTGAACTCTGGGAACAAGGGCTTATAGAAGGCAGCTGCCAACAAGCCCATTCCCCTCGTTCTGTCTGGGGTCTCAGATCTAATATAATGCTGCAAATTTTATTCGTTTTATTTCTATAAGGCAGGGAGACTAGGATGATCATTTCTTTTGAGTCGTTGGCCCTGAGGGTAGACTGTACTGATCACTTAGATCTTTGTTAGCTGTGGGGTTGCTCTGCAGTGTGGCATTTATGATCATTAAGATAATATACTGTTCCTGATATCTCCCAGTGCAGAGTCATAATGCTCTCTCGTATATTGTATTTTCATGAAATCCTCACAATAGAATTTCAAAGTCACATTTTAACTGAGATTGTTTATTATGAAGCTGGGGATACATGTAGCAAGTAAAATTTTACCTCAGGGTTTAGAGGCATTATGTAAAAATTGAGCAGATTATAATCAAATCCCACAATAGATTTATTTGAAGCCTCTGAACCGTGTATTTATTATGTAACTACCATAGCTATAGTATTACTTTTATAAACAGTGGCAATATGATAAAGCACTCCGATTTCAATGTAATATGAAAATATAAAAATATTGGGGGCATGGTGGCTTAGTGGTTAGCACATTCACTTCTCAGCGCTGAGGTCTTGGGTTCTGAGCGGGTTCCCCATCTGAGCAGAGTTTCCATGTTCTCCCCATGTCTGTGTGGGTTTCTTCTGGGGACTCCGGTTTCCTCCCACAGTCCAAAAACATGGAGATCAGATGGATTGGCTACTCTAAATTGTCCATACGTCTGTGTGTATGTATGTACACGTGTGTGCACCCAGCGATGGATTGGCACCCTGTTTTGGGCTTAGTTGAATAGTGTAATGCCCTGTGTCCAGTGAGGGGGTAGGGAACTAACCGCGACCCTGATAAGGATTAAGTGGGTGTGATGATGGATGGATGGATGGATGGATGGATGGATAATTGTAATAATAATATTGTGGTAACAGTAGGCTATGGTAGCCAAGAAACACAACATGTAAATGCTGCCATTAGTTTGGTCATGCCAATGTTGTTTGATGGTGGGAAATTTAAACATTTTGAGCCGTGAATTTCGGAGTGTCCGTAACAAAACATCATGGTGGCTGCTGCTGTGGACATTGACCTTGTATATACAATCTGTGTTCCTGAACCTGCAGTAGCTGTTAAAAGTTTTTGCTTATTTGAGAGTAGATTCAGCCCACTATCATATTGGTAGTTTTGCATGTTAACTGCTGTATGTTTCTGCTGTATCTATTTAGTGTACAATTTTCACATATGTTGATGAGGAATATCGACAAAGGTAACAAAAAAACTAACAAACAGGAATGCTGTCTCATGCATAGATATCAGTTTTTGTGCACACACATTAAAATAAATAGATTTTTCTCATGGTGTCTATATGTAGAACCATGTTCATAGCTTTCTGAATAATACATTTGTATTCAGTTACATTCCTATAAAGAAGCATAGTTCATGTTGCTCTTCATGGTCATGTGTTGTGAATGAGATATTAAGTGTAGATAGCAGAGCAGTCGGTGTAGAAGATAATCACAGTCTGATACACGTTTGCATTTTAGATGCATTTGTTTCAGTGAGAATGTCAGTAGATTAATGGTATTCATGCCGTGAGGCGAACACAAACTAGCTTTTATGTGTTGGGTGAGTGACTATAAAGAAGGCTTCTTCAGTATTGTTTGGATAGTTGTGAATGAATTTCATTACAAAATTCAGTTTTTTAGTTTAACTGTGCAGTTTAAGTACATACTGCTCTGTACATACATACAAGCGTACATATTTATGCTTGGAGTTCTTTTCTGATGTAATGTACATTGCTACATAAACAAAGAATTATACTTGAATGAGCTTGAAAAAGTGCTGTCTTGAAACCCCCACAGGAAAAAAAAGATGTTGTTTTACTTTCTTCTTTTTCTGCTGTAGACATGATCTGACATGTTGCTTTGTGCAAAAATCTTAGGTTTATTTAGCTTAATTTTGTTTTTATTTTTTTATTTATTTATATTTCCCATAATAATGACACTAATGTACACTCGGAATGAATTCAGAGTGTGACATTGCTAATATATTCCTGGTATATCTGGGTTATTCAGTCTTCAAGTGACTGGCGTGACTGCAGGTTTGTAGAAAAGCACTTGTTTAATCAGTTGGGCTCAAACTAGTGCAGTGTGATCATGTTATGTACTCTATCTCTTGACTTGTCTGGTAGTTAATAAGCGCTTTGTTAAATTACAGAAACTAATCAAAGTTTACTTAAGTATGCTTTGAATTACTCAGTTTGTTGCTTTGATCCCTACTGCTACAGTGTTAATGAAGTTTTTTTTCTGGTCGCTATCCTAAAGCGATCAAAGCTTAAAAGCTTGTGTAGTCAAAATGGCAAATAATGAGGGAGACTCATAGAATAAAACTGCATGACCCGTAGAGCAGTGAAAGCAGGTTAGCCACACACAAAGCCCTTCTCCTTATGCAATGTAACAGGGGCATCATTATGTAACTTTTAATAAATGTAATAAATAATTACACAAGTGTGTAATGACCAAAAACAAAAATTATAAACTTTTCCAAAGAAACAGGCTACAAAAGAGTGGCCTCTAGTGGGACATCAGGTAGTTCAGGTCTGGATAATCAGAATCAGTTCATTGAAAGCATCAAATAATCTCATCACACATTGGAAAAAGAAACAAACTAGTACAACTTTCCTCTTTCTTGGATCACTTCTTCATTTTGGTGGAGGGGTTTGCAGATTCATGATTCCACGAGCTGTGCTGTCCTGGACAATAGCCCCTGATAGGGTCTCCCAAGACATATTGGTTCTGGGTGATTGGCTAGACAAAAAGTGATCCAAAAAGATCCATTAACAACAACATTTTGTTTCCTTTGCCCAGAATTAGGATGACTGGGGCTCCACCCTGGAGCCAGGCCTGAGTTGAAGGGCTCTTTGGTGAGTGCCTGGTAACCGAACCCTTATCCATGGGGCCCAGCTGTCAGCCCACATGAGGGTCTAGTCTCACATGCTTGTCATGGAGGGCAGCAATTCCCGTACCCGGTGGTGGACGCTCTTGGAGAGGGAGGCTGTCAAACTCAAGAAAGAGTCCTATCAGGCCTGGTTGGCTTGTGATACTCTGGAGGCAGCTAATAAGTACTGAAGGAGCAGCTTCAGATGTTGCTGAAGTAAAAACACAGATGAGATGTGGGAGGAGTTCTTGATGCCATGAAAAAGGACTATCAGTCTGCTCCTCAAAGATTCTGGGAAACGGTCAGGCAGCTCAGAAGAGGAAAGCAGTTTCTCACCAAGACTGATGTCCAGGGTGGGTCTGACAGGCTGGAGGTGGTAGCTTCCTTTTGCTATCTAGGTGACCTGCTTTCCGCAACTGGTGGTTATGACCTTGCAACCAGTACGCGTGTGAAAACTGCCTGGAAAAAGTTCAAGGAGCTTTTACCAGTTCTCTCATCATGCCACCTGTCATACAAGACACGCGGTCAAGTGTACAGCACTTGTGTGTGGAGCGCAATGTTCCATGCCAGCGAAACCTGGACACTGACCACTCCAAACCTCCATCGTCTACAGCACAATGACAGAGCCATGATCAGACAGATCTGCAACATCAAGCCAGAAGATGTTAACACTGTGCGATCTAATGAGCTGCTGTCTCAACTTGGTGTCAAGGACATCAGCCTCATTTTAAGGGAGAGAAGGCTCTGCTGGTATGGTCATGTGGAACGTTCCAGCAGTGCAATCAAATGCGCGGTTACTGGAAAGCGTAGACCTGGTTGGTCATGGAAAGAGTTGATAGAGAGAGACCACAGAGTGGAAGCTCTCAGCTGTCGACCCTTATGAAATGGACACCTGGAGATCTGGGGTGAGATTTGCCATGCGTGCAGCTAGCCAGCTACCTGGAAGTGGGCCCACTGGTGTGGATTTTGCCCCTGCAACTGCACCTTAATCAAAAGAAACCGATGATGATGACTGTATTGTTGACCTCAACTGCGTCTTTGGGCATTGGATGGAATACTTTGAGGACCTTCTCATTCCCACCTGCAGGTCTTCAAGAGAAGCTGCAGAGTGAGGAACAGTGCTGCTCTGTGGATCATGAATTCATGTTTCATGCACTTCTAATAATTATGAGTATTTTTTAACTTTAGATACTGATCCATGCTTTGAGTAAAGCCTTTGATGTGTGGCCAGTCATTTTATACCAAAACACTTGAGAGTTTTTATAAGTTGTGACCATTTGCTCTTGAATACTTTTATAATCTGGATATTTGTAAGACATTCAGTTTCGTCTGCAGCTCTGCTGTCTACAACAGTCCTTGTCTGCCATCTTGAAACATTGAAAGTTGATTAATCAAATTGATTCTAGTAAAAGCAGCCCTATTCAGAATTGCTGGCTCCTGGACCACAGACTAGCTTAATGTCCTACAAAAGTAAAATCAGTTCTTTTAGCATGCGTGTCCTGATGTACAGCTGAATTTCCACTGGTATCCTTTTGCCATCTCAAAGTCTGCCCCCAGAACTGCTCATAGTATTGTATATGTTGCTCTTTATTTTTAGATATCCATTCAGAATTTCTCTCTTAGCCGTAGGCGCTGGCTTGTACTGAGCTAATTAGCCAAGATAAGCTGAGTGTTTCCTTTGCGATCTCTGTTGGCCCAAGGCTTTATAGTTAGTGCAGGCCAATGTAAATTTAGTATGAGTCGGTGTAAACCAACGGAGCATTTGTCATCAGCGGAGAATTGGAGATAAGCTGAGAACCGTATTGTCTTAGGCAGAGAATAAGAAACGGGCTGAGCTTGAGGTTGTGATGGAGATAACATCATACAGTTTTACTGCATCTTAGGATGACGTCCCATAGCAGCTGAATGACCTCAATGGAAATACTAACTACATGTTGGCCTTCACTGTGGATGAGATGTTTTTGGTATGGATGGTAATCATAACCTCCACCAGATTGCAGTAAGACAATAAGTGAAGGGAGGCCTTGTCTTACCGTTAAATAATGTTGTTACTCATAAAGCATGGGAAACTGTAATAGTATTATCTTTATAAAACTGTGACAACATGATAAAACACTACAATTTCAATGTAATACAATGCTAATAGTAGGCTATGGTTGCCAAGCAACACAGCGGTCAAAGATTATCCCATGAACAACACAATGGCTTTCAATTATCTGCCACATTAATACAGGATTTAATTAATTTGTGAAGTCATGCATGTACATGCTGTCTTGCCAATGTGGCTCAGCCAATCAGATTTATCAGACGGAGAACAATCTGTTTTATAATGATAATTTATATGTTTTTTGTTAAAAATATTTGTTTGGGTTTGTGAGATTAGTTGTTTGATTAATTTCCATGCTTCCATTGCATGATGCTAGTTTGTGGGTTACAAACTTCCTTTTCTTGTTAGCTGCTCCCTTTTTTGTCTCACATCTTCAGTAGTAAAGCCTTTTGGATGAGCTGTAATTATTGTAATCCTTGCTGCTTTTGTGGACAGTTAGTGCTCAAAAGCAATGAAACTTTGATGCCAAATGCACCGTTTTCCGTGCTTGAGAATCCTGTGCTTTCACAAAACACAGCTTCCTAGTTAGTAGGCTTCCTACGAGGGCTCTTCTCTCACAGATAATGACACTTTAGTGGACTAGTGATTGTAGGCCGTGAACTGAGACGATTTCTGCTCGATTGTGTGTCTGTATGTGCATTATGTATGTAATGGTTGTTATAAAGTGCACTTGGTTTGTCAAAATCGCTGTATGATAAAAAAATGTTGAAAGCTGCACTCATGATGCATTTTCTATGTGATAAGCAAATTTTATTGAACAGCTGTCATGAAATATAGCAATTTTCTTATGAAATATGTCAAATCTCTGATATTTGAGAAACTACAACCTGAAATCCGAAAAAGTTGTGAACAAATGGGGAAAAAACGTACTATAGACCGCATGAGCCCAAAATATTTAATATTTTGTCTTATCAACTTAATTTCATTTGTTAACATACATCCATTCCTACATTTGAGGCCTGCAAAAAAGTTGGGACGTTAAAATATTTACCACTTTAATGTTTCTGTTCCTTCTTAGCACATAAAAGAGAGTACCAAGTGGTGAAGTGTTTCAGGTGTTATTAATGTGAACAGTACAGGGTTGTCATCACATTTTTCATTTCAAAAGTCACTGCGCATTCTCTACTGGGGACAAATCAGGACTGCAGGCAGGCCAGTCCAGTACCTGTACCCTCTACTTCCACATTCATGTACAGGTAGTCCCGGGTTACGTCGTCCCCGAGTTACGATGTTTCATGGTTACGACACATCTCCCATTTACTGTATAAAGCCTTTTTTTTCATTTTTGGTGTGCGCGGCGGTGTGCGTGGCAGAAGAATACACGGTTACGTGGCTGTTTCTTTTCATTATTAAACGTATTTTATGTGTTTTTTTGATAATTACTGTGTTAGGATAGGATAAGTGCTTACAGTATGTTATTTATGTACAGTATTTACGTATGTTCCAACTTACACAAAATTCGGTTTACGACGCGAATGTAGGAACGGATCAACGTCGTAACCCGGGGACTACCTGTATTTGTAATGTATGCAGCATGTGATTTTGCATTTGAAAAACTGAATGGCCATCTCTGAAAAATATGTTATCTTGAAGACAGCATGTGTTGCTCTAAAATCTCAGTCTTTTTTTCACAAGTGTAAATGACCTTTGCCATGGGCACTGACACAAACCCATACCATGACAGATGCTAGCATCTGGACTTATTGCTGAAAACAATTTGGATGGTCCTTTTCATTTTTGGTTCAGAGCACACTGTGTTCATTTCCTAAAAAAAAAAAAAATCTGGAATACTAATTTGTATGACCACTATGCAATGGTCCATCCCAGATTCCTTCAAGCTCAGAGAACACAGCATCTGTAGATGGTTAACACACAGTAAAGTGGCATTTGTGAAAGTAACATTGTATTGTAGTGCTTGACAAAGGTTTGCAATTGTAATTCCTTGCCCATTTGGTTTAGTCAGTTATTGTTGAATGACTGTTATTGAAGCAGTGCCATCTTAGGGATCAAATATCACAGGTGTTCAGCTTAGGCTTGTGCCTTTACCCGATATGCACTGAAATTCCTCCAGATTCCTTGAATTGTTTAATAATATAATGCACTGTAGAGAGACAAATATGCAAATCCCTTTCAATCTTTTTCTGATGAATATCAACTGTTATGTTATGGTATGAAAAATGTCCCATATACAGTTGAACATCACAGTGGACAATGACATCAGTGTGTTTTTTGGTTGGGAGAGTAGCAGTAGTATACATTTTTATATACTTTCTTTAATGACTATTACATTAATTCCTATTTCTAATTTTTGCACATTTGTGCCCTTTCATAAGTCATCTTCCCCTACTCAGCTGGTGTGTCTTCTATATATTCTGTGCATATGGATCATTCTATGCCAACTCACTTAGACCTCCTAGTTAAACACCATGGATTTTCTTTAAAAAATAATGTGAAAACTTGAAGAGTTCTTTTAAATTTGTGAGACCTTGTATTCAATATGTAATTCATTAAACAATATTATCTCCACTATTTGATAGTTTTTAAACCAGTTTTGTAGATGTTCAAGTTACACAGCTGTGCTAGTTTCGTTGAAGTAACTGAATGCAGCTGAGTAAGTAAAATTTAAAGTGAATCTCAAGGTGTTATGGTGGGGGTTTAAAAACAAAAATGATTGGTGTTGTTTTGTTGTCATATTGATTAAAAACTTAATAAACAGAATAAACAGAAAACAATAAACAGACAGTGCTTGTATCTCCATTTATATCTATTTTGAAGACATCTGTTCATTCTGGATAATGCATTTATTTATATTCAGCCACAGTCCTGTGAAGAAGAGAGGTTACATGCTGTTCTTCATTGTCTTGTGCTGTGAATGAGATATTAGTGTAGATAGAGTAGTCCTGAGATACATTTGCATTTTAGATAGACTTGTTTCAGTGAGAATGTCAGTAAACTGATGTTATTTATAATGCTGTATAATGCATATTGATTTTTCTTGGTGAGTTCTTTAATTCATTTGCATTTTTAAAGCCCCGTCAAAGCCTTAACAGTGGCTGGAAAGAGAGCTGAGCTGCATGGCCATGTGTGATATTGGTCCCACAGCGACTGGAAAAGCCACCCTGGTGCTGTCTGTATTTTTATGTAAAACCACACTTGTGCTCAAGACTCAGCATGAGAGCAATTTGGAGCCACCCTGGTGCTCCGCTCTTCATCCATGTACACTTGGATGGAATCATAATTGCTTACTTCCCAGACAATACATGGACTGTCCCACACTGATTGCTCTATAAAGAGAAGTGCGGTGAAAAATGAATGTGATGTATGACCAGCAGAAGCAATGCCTGCTCATCGTGTGCATGATTTTGTCTTTCCTTTCTGTCATGCGAATTATACACAGGCACAGTTTGGTGATTAATTTCTCCCAGTGGCCTAATAAAGAGGCACACTGAGACAAATACACACATGCAACTGTGCACACACACACACACTCTCTCTCTCAAACTAAGAAATAAATTCTCGCTGACTTGTTTGGATAGAAGACGGATAGAACGAGGATTTACATATCATCCAAATCTGGCAGTCAGCCCTGTAAGCTGTCTGGCTATGAATAGAGGCATCGGCACCGCATTAAGCACGTCTCAAGAGAACTGAAACCAGACCTACATCGCAGTTCCTTATTCATTAGAGCTCAGTTTCATTTGGTGTGACAGTTTATTTTCAGAATCTGTTACTTACTATTTTCCCAAGTCCTTGGCAGCCTTTAGCCTCACTCAGCTAAAATGCTTGTTGGTCCCCAGGTGATAGTATTTCTGTTCTAATGACTCCATTAAAAAGCCGACAATTCAGTGCGATTCTATGAAAAGACATCTGCAAGGTGTGGAAATTGTAAGCAAAGTGTATGCACTAAAAATGTATGTGGGCTCACTTAGACAAGGTAAAGCTTTATGAAATGTAGGCTGCTTAGGAAGAGTGAGACTGAGCCAGGGACATAATTTGAGAGAATTTTTCTCATTCTCTCAGTCTGTCTGAAGGATGATTGCTGCAGGTTTCCACTTTTCTCTGCTGGATGATTGTCTTTGATTCTGATTCTTCTGTCTTGTGGACAGCTTGTGATCAATGAGAAGGAACTGAAAGTCTAGTCTTGTGCCTTGTGGTGTAATGATACTCATACTACTGTATTTCATGTTTTGATATAATTTTTCCATTCCGAGATTGAGTCATTTCAAATTACTTTATTTTATGTGTTAATAAGTCTGAAAAAATGTTAATTATTTGAGCTGATTGCAGTCATGTTCCACAGTTATCTTAAAAATTAATATATAAAATGTCTAACCCAATCTCCAGGCCTGAACCTCACTGAACATCTCCAGAATGTAATAAAAAAGGACAGTCACAAAACCACCAGATGAAGCCAGGCTGCTTGAATGTTTATGCCAGGAGTGTCACAAAGTCAGTGGAATAAATAAATGATCTAAATTACGATCGCCATGTCTGGAATGTTGCCCTAATCACTATACCCTACATTCCAAAATATGTATCCCTGTATAGAACACTATTATAGGGAACAGATTTCATTAGTGCAGTAAATTATTTTGGGCACTGCCTAATGTGAATTTGGTGATTACTCTGTAACATCAGTTTCCATCGTATAAACATTATAAACTTTAAATAAAAGCTCTAGCCTTTCCCAAGGTGTGCTGCCACCTGGGATAGGTCTAAAGAGATTCCCATGCTCAGCAGATGCAGCACCGCCCCAGGGGAGCTTCTACAGAGCCTAAGCGTTCCTTGAGGGGGCCTACGGCAGGAAAGTCTCCCTACCAGAACTGCTGGGAAGCTTTTACAGCCCATTGAATACTAAAAAGTAGGAGGAGCCGTGGTACTGCACCTCGCCTAGAATTGCGACCATAGCCTCCCAGGCTTGCAGGTTTACTGACGTGCTTCCTCCTCAAGCAAAAAAAAAAAATCCCCAAGTCATCCCATGAAAATAACAAAGAATGCAATGTCACTGACCTCCTTAAACAAGTCGGGACAGAGCAGGACCACTTCAAAACCTGTCTGCAGTCGAGGAAGCTGAAATTAATGAAGGAAATGGTAGAATTGGCTGAAATAACTTTGTGCTGAACTGTAGCACTGAAGCCTTTAAGAAAGCCAGTATGTAGCTGAGCCTGATGACCTGATTTGTGGCTCTAACAGATAAGAGAAAAGGAGCTTGCCCCAACGACCAATCGCTGAGCCAGAGGAGGAGGTAACGTAGTAATGATAACAAGAAAAAGGCCCACTCTAGTGACCAATCACACCTTTGCAGGGACGTTCCCTTACAAAACTATAAACAACATAGTGCATTGTGGTTATCCACAGTCCTCTCGGGTACATTGGTTGTGCACTACTTATTGCAGTGCATTGTGGGATTGTGTTTGGACATCACTACATAATGGCGGAACCCCAGCACAGTGCAGTATATAGTGAATAGGGCAGAGTTTCAGATACTTTTTTATTTATTTATATTTTATGTATCTATATGTTGTCATAGAACAAATTTTTAATTTTACTCAAACACACACACACACACACACACACACATTCAAGAGAAAATTACTATTTGCAGTGGTCTCCTAATTTTTTCCAGAGCTGTACATCACAAATATGAGATAATAGTGTCTTAAGATACAATTAAGAGACATTTAGAGACATTTTAGTGTTCAATAGTGGGTAATGACTGTTTATTTGACCTCAAACAGCTTTGTTTGACAATTTTAATTGTATGTTGTGTACTCAATACAATGAAATGTTTAATTGCAAATGTTTATATGACAAGTTTAAGTGTTAAAAATGACATTATTCCAAACCTGAAAGCAAAACTTTGCATCACTGGTCAATGTGGTCAAAATGCAAAAGGTAAAAAGAAGTAATCTGCTGTGGCTGCTGAGACTCCAGTCATCTGATTTGTGTCAACACAGTCTAAATACAGTTTCCTACTTATCTGGACTGCTAGCTAACTAGCATAATCACCACAACATATGCTTATTGAGTAAATGAGAGCATGTCGGATATTTACTTACCAACAGTTACCTTCTATAGAGCATTTCTAGACACTCAAAGCACCTTGACATTTGGGACAGACATTAGAGAGTCAACTCATCCACCACTAATGTGCAGCACCTGGATGATGCAATGCCAGCCAATGTGTGCCAGAACTCTCACCACAGATTAGCTGTTAGGCAGAGAGGTGAGGAGAATCTAAACCAGTTTTTGAAGATGGCGATGATTAGGAGTGAGGAATCTAGCCAGGACGTCAGGGTAGCTCCCCTACTGTTTTAGATAAAATGTCCAGAGATCTTTTTCTGACTTCAAAGAGTTGGGTCATCTGATTTACATCTCGTCCAAAAGACAGTGTAGTGTGACTGCATTGGGGCATTGAAATTCAGACAGAACACAGAAATAGTGCCTCCTGTTGTCCACCAACATTATTTCCAGCAGCCACACAAGCTTTTCCCATGAGGTCTCTCATCCAAGTACTAACCAGACCCAAACCTGCTTAACTTCAGGGGATTTGCATGTTGCGTTGCAGCTGCTGTGGCTGCTGGATTCCAAGGTTACTAAGCTCCCGAGAGAAAAACTACAGACTGTATTGAGTGCTAAGAACAGGAAACATCTTAAATCTAATCCATTATCCAGTCCAGTACTTGGGGCATTATACAGTAATGTGAGCTGCATCCACACAGTTCTTCACTCAGAACTTGTGGTTTAAAAACCTCATACCAAATATGACCTGACCACCATGACTTTTGAATCAGTGTTTTAGGGAGCTTTCACACCTGAAAGTCTGGACCATGATCCAAACCAAGGTTTGTGTGTTTGTTACTTTGTATATATTTGGTCTGGTTAGGTTTATCACACTATATTGTTGCGAGAACACCAAAGACTTTGTTTGACACGCCCACATGCTGTCGTCATCACTTACGTGTGGTGCATCTTCCTACACTCGACACTGATTGGTTTGTAGTAGGACGTGCGTCTGACGCGTTTAAATACTTTTATACAGGTTTATATATCGATGCCACAGTTTCTTTAGGTTGCTCTGTCATCTCCTTTCTCTCTCATCCTCTCAGAAAATAGGCTGCACGTTTCAGCATTTTTGTGAGTTTTTCAAGCTGACTTTTCACATGTTCATCAGACCAAAATTATATTTAACATGTCTCCTCCTCGCTCCATGTGCTACCACGGCTCATTTTTTCTGCTGTTCCGTTTATTTTTCTTCTGTTATTGTTGTTGAATGTTGTTAACGCTGTGTAAACTTCCTGTATTTGGTCCGAAAGTCCAAAAAAAGTTTTCACACTGAACATGGACCTGACCAAGGTTCAATAGATCCGGACTGAGACCAGATCTTTTGGTCGGACCAAACATTGCTCCTTTGGTCCGGACCATGGTTTGTGGCCCCTTTCACACCTGCTATTTTGGTTCAGACCAAACTGAAAAGTCTGAAAGTCCTGACCAAACAATGTAGATGTGAAAGTACCCTTAGATGCACAGTAGCACCAAAATAATGTCACAAAAAGAAAAAATACAAACAGTTAAATGTGAGAAATTTAATTAACTTAGTAGGACTTCTTAGGCTTCATTTTTTACTGAACAAATCATGTACAGCTAGCTTGATTGTTAAAAGAGATTAATCCTTTATTGAATTGTAGGCTAAATCACTGAACACTAGATCTCTATGATGTCAGTATGTGTCTTAAATGGGCTTTTTATAGGATGTTCTTTTATATATTATTGTTCTTTTAATGCATTGTGCTTTTGTATGGTGCTGTTAAGCAATTTACTCCCATCATCTTTTAAAATACATCCCAATTCTGGGCCAGCCTCAGAGCCAGCCATCCCCTCAACACTGTTCATAGTTAAATGATCACAGCTAATTAATCCAGCCCTGCTTTAGAGCACTGGTGGGAGTACAATGCTTTCTGTTCCAGTTTAAATCCCAGACTCAACAAACAAGCTGGAACTACAAGCAGAAGGGGGTTTTACAAGACTTCACACAATCTTACGAAAGGGTGTGCAAGTGATGAGCGATGAAGTTAAAGCAGCGCTGTGGACAATTTTAAGGCCATTCCATACAACCAAGCACATACTCAACATTTTCAATATGATGAGCGAGGAAGAATGTTTTAATAATGGCCCAAATGAGCTGTTTACATTCAGCTGATTTGTTAGTTTTATATTCCACATTTTATTGTATTTCAATTTTACCCAGAGGTTTAGAAAATGTGGATCCATTGAAATGCTATATTGAACTATTTGCTTCAGTCAATAGCAGCACAATGTTTAATCATTTTCTTTCACACCATTAACTCTGCTACAGAACTTCTGCTGTAATGGCACTCTGCATCACTTACTGAACTGCTACTCAGCTGAATAGGGGGTCTTATGAAAATGCATTCATGTTTGTGACATCACAACCATAACGTATAATTAACATGGTCTTTTTTTTACAGATTAGTTTCCATATATACGAAATCCGTAGGGACAGTGTTTGTAAAGTTTATAAGTTTCTAAAATATATAATTAACCAGTTGTCAGAACATTGCCACAATGGCATTGTGCCTGCTGGGATTTGTAGTTATTTGTATTATGATTTTTCCACAATCAAATGGACCATTGGCTGATTTTTATTAGACTTTTCATGCTTGGGGCCAAACCATTAACATTTGAAAGACATTAGCACATTTCCAATACTTTCCATTTGCCAAAGTTTTAGTATAAATAACATTATTTGCTCCTTAATGGACAAATCAGCATTTAAATGAAAAATCAGTTGCTTGTTTAAAGAGCTGCAAACAACAGTTACATCTGAACAAATAATTTAATTAGAGAAGAAACATTATATATAGTGTATAACAGCACAGAGACTTTAACTATACATGTACTACTCTACTTACAGGTGTGTTATTACATTTTCTTATTTGTCTTGTAGATGGAACTATTTGTATTGGCATACATAAATAATTTTTTTTTATTTTGTGGCTGAAACTAAGTTTTAACATTGAGATGTGTTGCGCTATGTGCAGACTCATCAACTTGTTGCAAATTATTAGGACTTTATATTATTTAAGTTCAATTTAATCTTCAAACTGTAATAGTGCCGTTGAGTTTGTTGATATATTCCTCATTTCAGTTTTTGTGTATTCCTCTTTCCTCCTGGGCTATTTATGCTTTTTCATTTCTTTTCTGAAAACTGAGCTTGATACCAGTGCTGCAGTTTTTGTCCTCTCTGTACTCCTTACTCTATGAATAATATTGTATAAATGTTAAAACCAATATTATATTATTTTTTTCTGTAAGGAGTCACCAAATTGCTACTGTAACAATATTTGATACAAATTTAATTTCTATTAAAACACTTGAACAGACCACTTGTGGAAGGATATGAAAGATCTGAATCAAAAGCACAAAAACTCTGCCATGGCAGCGGTCATTCATTTTTTCAGTGGTGGGAAGAGGATAGCTTATTCAGATCAGTGTTGTGAAGAGCCATGTGTTAAAAGCGCAAGACCAAATATTTCAATAGTAAGAAGAAACCTAGCTTGTGTTATTTATGTAAAAAAATTGGACGACTGACAATTGTATATGAAATGGACTATTTTAAACTTTTCTGTCATTGGGTCACCAACTCCCTCAAGTAATGGCTATTCCATTTTATGGCTCAAGTGTTTCCTGACTGGGTATAACTTTTGTCCAGATTTTCATGCTTTTGTTCTCTCTTTTGTTTTTATCTTCATGTGGTCACGTTTCAGTGTGAAGAATACTGTCCATTAAACTCAATTCATAAAATTGTATCACTCACTATATAACCCCTTTAATTGCTGTATAGTTGTGCACTGAGCAGAAGAATGCTGATGTATGATTAAAATCCAAGCTACAGTGAGATCTTATGATGTTACAGTATATTTGTGTTTTTTTTTCTTGAATTGTGCTATCATTAGCACATTACTGCATGTATAATTATTCTATTTGGTGCTGCAGTACAGTGTTGGTCCTTTGAGTAAAAGACTTGTTTAAGAAACGCTTTGATTTTTTCCCCCTCCTCACTATCTGCTGTTTCACATCTGACTTCTCTAGATAATTGGATGCTCTTTTTTATCTGCTTATGTCATGTTTCTGTTTCTGCAGATTCTGAGGGGTGGATGAGAGGTTATGATTCAGAAGGCTTGTTTGAAATGTGCATAATTAAACTGCTTGTCTTTGTAAAAAAAAATTTTCAATGTTATGTTTCATCCTTGTGATTTGACAAAAAAGCTTCAACTGTTATAATGTTTGCAGCTATTTTGGTTGCATCACAACACTGTTGTGTAACGTTGTAAGGGTGAAGGTTTCTGCAGTTGTGTAACACTCCATAATTATCTGAATTCTTGAGTTTAGTCTTCTTCCAGCAGTGTTTAGTGGCAAGCATAGTGTGCTTTAGATGCCTGTCCAACATTGCTAGAGGGCATTTGAATATGCTGAGATGCTAAATGCTGTAAATATAAGCTTCAGACAATGTCTGAATGTTGCATATACAGCTTTATAGCTTTTTTTGGAAGCTATTGTAGTTTCACTACTCGTGGGATTTGATAAGATTTGAACATAGCCGTATTTTATCCTCTGCCATAAAGACAAATCAAAGCAGCAGCTTTGTGGTGGTTATACATAGCTTGATTAGGCCATACAAACACAGGCAGCATGATCAAATTATATAAAGGTCAGTATACATATTGCTGTATTGATATGTACACTGTTCACTGTAGGGAAAACTCATTTCACTGACTCATTCCAACCGTTCTCCAGCCAAAATGCCGTTCTGAGACCTTATTGTTGCTGTTCTCTGTGCTGAAGTATGGACTGTATAGACTGCATACCTTAATACCTCCATTACCACAGTATGTGGCCTCCATTGGTGGAGAATATTTTCTTTTTTTATAAGCAAAAGCTTTGAAAATTTTCACTATAAATCGCACTGCCAGCATCTGTTCCCTTAGAATAAAGAAGATCTCATTTGTGCCTCCATTCTGCGCAGGCTTGCTTGGCCAACTGTGGTGATTGTGCAATCAGTCCTCTACTTTGCATTCCTCAACAGCAGAAGTGCGTCCGCTGCTGCAGGGAAGAGGCAAGATGAAAAACTTCAGCCTGATTATGTAGATCGACACAGAAACTGCATTTCTCAAACTTGACCATGTTTCTGTGAACTTTTCCAGGAAAATTGTACAGAAGCAGAGAGGAGGTCAACCTGATGTTACAGTATTACAGTTATTTTAATTAACTTGTGTCTTTTTGTTTTTGTTGACTCTGCCATTTAATCCTCACGTTTAAAGCCATCAGTTATTATGATTACACTTAACATCTTAATTGGGAGATATTACATGGCAGACTGAACACTAATATGTCTGTTGATGTAGAGATGGGCAGTATTCCATTTTCAAAATCAAGTTTTATTCAAATATCAAATCAAAATATGATGTTTTATAGTAAAGGGGAAATCGACTGCATTCCTTCCATCCCACACTCTTATGTATTAATATTGTGATTGATTGTAATTGAAGCTAAGCATTTAATTACATACTCCTGTTTTTATAATTATCCATTTTCAACTCTATGAAAGGTGAAATATCGTGATTGTCACAAGGCACATTTGTTAAGCTCAAATAAACAGCAGAAATTCACAGTCTTGACTAAAATAAATAACGCTGATTGTAGGTCTACTCATACATTTTTTGGTTTTGTTTTCTGCTAATTGTTTGTATTTTTCAGCAGCTCTATTCATAGAATACACATTCTATATGTTGGTTTGGACAGTGACATTGCTGATGTAAAGACACTGGGGTCACACATCATTTCTGGGGGTGATGGGAGGGGGAGTGTAGGTGAATGTCAGGGGGATGTCAGTAAGTTACTTTCCCTTTTAAAAACATTCATTTCTGAGGTCAAATCAATTGAGCCTTGAGCCCTTTAATTTGGATGCATTTTATTTATTCAAACTTGCATTTTAATTAGTATTCTATCTCTTCTATTCTTTTAAAAATGTATTTTCATTTTATTCTGTGTGGCACTATAAAATTGCTCCAATTACAATGCCAGATTTATTGATTTTGACTTCAGTTTTTTATTTTATTTTATTTTATTTTATTTGCATTGTTTGATTTTAATGTCAATAATGCCTTTTATTGTATTGCTGTTGATGTAAAGTACTTTGAGAAACCTTGTTGGAAAAATTCTGTGTAAATAAGGTTGTTTATTGTTGTTGTTATTATTATTATTACTTAAAGTCTTCTCTCTTACAAGGAGATTACAATTTTGAGTCTCAATGATGCCGCGAACAGACACTGTTTTTTT
>BRDA01019477.1:1485-16252 GCA_036984385.1 Crenuchus spilurus | reverse complement strand
GGCACGGTGGCTTAGTGGTTAGCATGTTCGCCTCTCAGCGCTGAGGTCTTGGGTTTGAGTCCACATCTGAGTGGAGTTTCCATGTTCTCCCCGTGTGAGCGTGGGTTTCCTCCGGGGTCTCCGGTTTCCTCCCACAGTCCAAAAACATGGAGATCAGGTGGATTGGACACTCTAAAAATTACCCTGGTGCGTATGCCTGTGTATGAATGTATGTATGTATGCCCAGATATGGTTGGCACTCTGTCCTGGGTGATCCCCCTAGTGCTCGATGCAGTCCTCCAGGTGGATGGTCGCTTCCGGTTGAGAGTACACTGTGCACGATTGGCTGCCGCTTCTCACCGGTGTGTGTGGTTGAGCGTGTGTAAATGCAGTGTGTTGATTGTAAAGCGTCCTTGGGTATCTTGAAAGGCGCTACATAAGTGTAACATTCATTCATATCTTTCAGCTGGCCTGGGAACGCTTTGGAATTCTCTCATATGAGCTGGAAGAGGTGGCTGGGGAGAGGGATGCCTGGTCTACTTTGCTTAGGTTGTTATCCCCACAACCCGGATATGGAGAAGCAGAAGATGATGGATGGATGGAAATGCATTTGTGAATATCCAATAATATAATAACCTTACTTTCATGAAGTGAAGTTTTATGCTGAAGATGCCTTTTAATAAATCCATTCCTCTTTCCCACAACAGTCACATTAATGTTTTTTTTAGAAAGGACAATAGCTGCTTCTCACTGTGAAGTGGGTTTAGTGTAGGCAGTGAAATTTGGGTCCAATAATAAAAAGAATGTGAGTGGATTCCTCCCGAATGTAACAGCAGTCTCAGTGCAGGGACAACAAATGAAAATGTGTTAAGGGTGTTAAAAATATCGCCATTAAATATCTATTAGGTTAACGTGTGGCTAGCACATCATCTTTGACAGTCTTATTATGAACCATACTTTGGTCTTGGTAAAAGAGGACAGCTGAGCAAAAGTGAATGTGAAAGCCAGGCCAAATCCTGGACGTTTTAGACAATCCAGAAAGCCTGTCTATTAGATCTGAAAAAGAAGACTTGTGACTGAAGAAGAGGACATATGGTGACCCCAGTTTAATGGTTTAACAAAGAAAAGATTTCCTCACTGATCACATTTTGTGCAAATCTTTATACAATCCACTTCCTCCCACCAGATAAAAGCAGATTAGCCTTATTGGGACAGAATTCCCAGAGGGCAAGAGCCTCTCACGGCTGTGATATCCAGTATGGCAGATTCATTCATTATAGAAATGTGGGGGTGGGGGTGCGGGGGTCAGAATTCATTTCCCACATTAAGTATCTGTGAAAACATGACTAGTGGTTCCAGTCAAATGTCAGAGCTGGTTTGAGTCTCTACCCTCAGCATGTCTATGTCAATGTGATGCTGCTGACATGATGTCTTTGGCTGAAAAGCTTTGCAAATCACGGCACATGAAAAAAAAAGGAAAACTGAAGTGGGAAAGGAGAGAAAATCAGTTTGGAGGAAAAAAAGAATGAGGAGACTTCAAAGGGGCGCTGCTTCGTGCAGAAAGAACAATTACATCCTCCATCTGCGGCAAGAGGAGGACAGAGTCTTCCCATTTTTAATAAGCTCCTGATTTGACGGTGCACCTCCGGCCATTGGGTCGCACGCTTTTTTTCCAGATCCAGACGTAGCACGACAGCATTTTGATTAATTAGCAGAGGTCAGTGTTTTTAATAATACAAGTGTGAGAGTTCTGGCCCGACCACAGCCCAAGATTAATTTAACAGAGTGAGAGAGAGAGAGAGAGAGAGAGGCAGGCACAGAGATTAGGAAATCATCAGGTCCATATTAACAGATACTCAGGAGGTGCTTATCAGCACGGCTCAATACACAGCTATCTTTAGAAGCTTATTTGCTTTCAAAAATTGCTTGAAGAGTTGGCCTACAGTACTCAGTTGAAAGTATGGGTCCAAAGAATTTTAGAGTGAATGAAGACAACAACCACTGAATAAAATGTCATGTAAATTACACAGATGTAACCATGTCCATGTGAACATTGATTATGGCAGCCGTGGCCTAGTGGTTAAGGATCTGGTCTGGTGACCTGAAGGTCGCTGGTTCGATCCCCAGGCAGGTCACGACTGAAGTGCCCTTGAGCAAGGCACCTAACTCCCAATTGTAAGTCGCTTTGGATAAAAGTGTCTGCTAAATGCCTCAAATGTAAATGTAAAATGATTATCTCACAACAGTGCATGTACAGTGATACACTAGACAGCAGAAGAACAAATTAATTCTTGAAGTCAATGTTGGCAAAATGAGCAGGTGTGAAGACCAGAGCCACATTGATCCAAATCATTAGTGGCGGTTTTTCATATGGGCAATATGGGTGCCACGACGTCAGGGATGGCACAAAGATGGCATGCCCGCAACCGAGAGATTTTGTGAAGCACCCTAGGGATCACTGCACTGCTTAGTTGCTGATGGCTGATGTTCATTCTGGGGGGGTGGCGGTGGTGCGGTTCACCCATGGCGCCAAATGGGCTAGGACCGCCACTGCCCAGACTGATTGGATCTTCTCTGATCTCACAATCCTTGCTCCCTCTCAGCAGTGCTGAGTATCTATAGACAGAGGCCTTCAAATTCCTCAGGTCAAATCTATTTTTGTCTTTTCGGTCACAGTGCGTTGGCTCAACGTTTAGTGAGAAAAAAAGCAAAATAAACAAAAAACATTTTAGGTCCTTCACAGCAGCCACACTCAAAGTAGCCTTATACACAGTCATGTTCTCTCAAGCAGGTTCTTAAGGAGCCCGCTGAGATTTTCTACCATAACTGAGGAATCACGTGTTGGGAGAATATTTACCAAAAACATGTTTAAAAATGAAATGCTGCCCTTTGGAAGAAAAGTCATATGTTGTGCACTGGGGTGACACAGTGGTGGTGGTTAGCATCTTTGCCTCTCAGCAGTAAGGTCTCGGGTTTGAGCCCACATTTGGGTGAAGTTTCCATGTTCTCCCACAGTCCTAAAACACAGAGGTCAGGTGAACTGGCTACTCTAAATTGTCCTGGCGTGTGTGTGTGTCCAGCAATGGATTAGCACCCTGTCCTTGTTTTAGCTAAGATAGTGTAATGCCCTCCCCTACGCCCGATGAAGCAGTAGGAGACTCACTGCGACCCTGATCAGGATTAAGCGGAAGATAATGGATGGATGAATGGATGTGTCAAATCGCTGTTGCTGTAGAGAAGACGGGAGGCAGCGGGGTACAAAAACAAATGAAGGCTTATTGCAACAACTTAAACACAATAACTGTGGCTATGAAACAAAAACAAGCACTATTGTTGAACAAAGACAAAACTTGACATGGGTGACAAACATGATGATGGTGAGCAGGGGCGTAGTAGGGGCGTAGCACCAAATTCTGGCCCATATACACAAGTACTGCCCAGGGCCACTTCCTCTCTAATTATTAAATATTATTTCCTTTAATATCTAAAGGAAAATAATATTCCAGACACCTCAAGGGCTTTCCACCCACTTAGGGCCCACATTTCACCCCACTATGATGCCCTTGCTGGTGACATACAATGATCACAATGACTGAAAACACGAGATAGATAGATAAATAAATAGCAACATATGATTAACATGTAATGAGACAGCAGGGCTGTACAATGATGTGACATAACGGGGTGGTTTACAAAACGGCACATGGGGAAATGTAAACAAATGAGGCACGTGGACAGACAGGGATGCAGCAGAGGCGGGAGCATTACAATATGTTGTGCACTACTGATCAAACGTTTGGATCACCCATTAACCTGAACACTGTCCACAACCACATATACTTTTATTTTTAGAATAAAATAATTTTTTTTTGTTCTGACAGTGATAAAATCTACAAATGCTGCTGATCCAGACACTCAAATTTTTCAATGGTAGAAAGGTAAAATATGTTCCATGAGGCCTTGTGCAAATATGCACTAAACGACAGACAGAGTGTTAACAGCTGTACTAAAACCTATGAGCTCACTGTCAACTTGTGGGAGACCCCAAAACTGAGTTATAAAGTAATAACACTTCTCTGACTCACCTTTCAACCATATATGATTGAGTATCTTAAGTAGCCTATCTGTTGATTTTATTACAGTTCCTAAAAGATTAATAATTAAAAAATTTTCTGAAATTAAATGTGTTACAAAAAAATTCTGAGTGGAAGTGGAAAAGTATATAAATATGATTTCAGCGTGAATGGCCAAAGTGTAGATTTGCTCCTTTCTATGTCATTTCAATTGATGGGGCTTTTCTTTTACTCGTACATATTCATGAAAGGAATCTAGGTAACACTTTCTATGAAGCCTGCATTTATAAGTCATTATAAATGTGTTTATAACTCTTTATAACTTGGTAATGATGCTTTATAAGCATACTTATAAACTCTAAAAACTCATTATATATTATAACTCTGGGTTTGATGACATAAACATGTTATAACATTAATGTTATTATAATGCATTATAAGCAAATAATGATCTGCGCTGTTATAAAGGCTTTATTACAATTATAAAGCATTATAAACATTCAAAATGCCATCACAGATTGCTTCAATAAAGTGACTGACACGTTTTATATGACATCAGAAAATACAATGCACATTAGTGAGCCTGAAAATGTGTTAGAACTGAACTGAACTGAACTACACGTGAGTGCTTGGACAGAGTGAAATTATTCTTCTCAAAGTACAAAATAATTGTATGCTTTAGTCTGTTTTCTTTGAAATTGAGGAATTTAAGTTTTAAAATTGCAATATTGTGTCTGTGCTTTTATAATCAGTTTGTTTTACAACAATAATGTTTGTAGTACCTTATAATTAATTTATAACATTAAAGTTAAACATCACTTTACTTGAAGCACTCATTTATGGCATTATAAACATTTATTACATGTGTATTATTGCTAATATGTATTTTAGATGCTTTATAATTATTCCCAGGTTACATTCAACCTAAATTAATGCATTAAAATGCATTATAAAGAAAAAGTGCATTAAATGTATAGTGACAGCTGTGTTACTATGTGATTATCAGTATTTATAGCTAATTATAGGAGCTTTATGATGCATTATATATACATTACAAATTATAATTATGTATTATAAATAAAAAAATATTATTATAAATTATACATTTATACATTATAAGTATGCTTACAAAGCTTTAACACAAAGCTACAAAGAGTTATAACACATTTATAATGGCTTATAAATACAGGTTTCATAAGTCCTTTATAAGTGCTCAGGTCATTGTCTGCTTATAAAGCATTACATTGATTGAAAACATTTATAATGAGGAAAAAACATCATATATGAATCACTTGAAGCACTCTGTGATGACATTTTGAATGTTCATAATGCTTTATAATTGTAATAAGGCCTTTATAACAGCGCAGAACATTATTTGCTTATAATGCATTATAATGAATTATAACATTGTCATAACATGTTTTAAGTCATAAAACCCAGAGTTATAATGTATAATATTAGAGCCTCATGGTGTATTATTACAGTTTATAAGTATGCTTATAAAGCATTATTACCAAGTTATAAAGAGTTAAAAACACATTTATAATGACATATAAATGCAGGCTTCATAGAAAATGTAGCCGGAACCTACTTTGTCTGGAGTCTTGCTAGTTTTGTTTAAAAATTGTTTGTTTGGTTTCATCATGCTTGGCTGCCGGCTGTACCAGAGTTACTGGGTTGTCAGTTGCATCTCTCGCGTTCAAACACAATGATGCAGCAGAACACGATGAACAAAAGAAGAAAAAAAGAAGGTGAGTGTACTTGCTGTTTGTCGTATGTAACTGTTGACAGTACTGAATGCATCATCTGAATTAAAATAACTCAGTATATGTGCAGCATCTTGCACTGCTATTTTACTCTTAAATAGATACATTAACATAATTATAGTCCATGTATTCTTTACAAGTTCCCTCTGAATCTGCATGCCCACATCTTATTCAACAACATGAAATAAATGCAAAATGCTGATGCGTAACTCAAATCTCACACTCTCAGCCCAACCCTTGAATCTCACGCATCAAGAAAATGCAGTAAGAGTGAAACTCACTGTCAGTACTCTCAGCTGCAAGGACCCATCAGGGCTCCGCCCATACAGCAGCAAGCACCAATCGGCACTCAGCCTCTGAGCACCAAAAGTGCTATTTCAAATTCATCTGTTTCCAAAATGCATCAGGCTTTTTAGCTGTTCCCCAGGTGTGACTGACCTTCACTGAGTCCTCACAAGAAAATTATTCCTGCATTCTCATCACAAAAAGGAATAAAGCCAAACTTTTTGGTCACAATGACCACAGGTCTGTACGAAAAAATATGATAAGCATTTCATGTGAATTTCATGGCCATGATCATGTTTTGCAGCCAGTGATACGGACAAAATCAGCAGTAGACGGAAGATTCAGTCTATCTATACTGCAAACAACACAGCAATAAAAAGCAAATGTTGGGCCGTGAGTGGCTCAGCAGACTAAGGTGCTGTCACTGTGATCTGAGGATCATGAGTTTGAATCCTGATCATGCTGCTTGTCAACGGCAGCCGGGGTCTGAAAGACCAAAAATTGGCCATGATTCCTCTGGGCGAGTAAGATGGCACTCTCTCCCCAGCACTACTAAGTAATGTCGGCTGGCTCAAGCATCCGCCAGGTGATCCATCAGTATGGGGGATCTTGCGCTTTCCTCTAAGCACATTGGCTGCAGCAGTTGGAAAAGAGGCGGAGCTTGACTTCACAGGCCTGTGCTAGTCTGCATCCTCCTAGAGTCAGAGATTCTACAAGTGACAGGGAGAGTCAACAAATGGGCGGGTCAACTGGCTACCAAAACACACTGGGGACAAAATCGAGTAATGTCTGTTGAGATGATTCTGCAAAAAGCAAAGAGTCAAATCTTTTCCATTTTGCTTGTTTTACACCCCTTCCTGAATGGTAGCTACATCTTCTTTCCATAACTGTAGTAGAAGCCAAAATTTCATTTACATTTTTTTTTTCATAAATGCACATAACATTTTTGAAAGGTTTAGATGGAAACACAAAAGCTCTACAGGCAACAAATGAAATGGTTTTCTGCACATTTTACTGTACTTTTTTTACTTAACTCATTAAAAAAATAATTAAGATGCTATAACCTTCACCCAGGAAAAAATTTGCTTTCTTTCTAAAATGTTAAAATCAGTAAAGTTAGAAAAAAATGTATAAACCATCAGTAAAACATAGAGTAGTTTAAGCAGGTGTGCACTAACTTTTGTTGAAGACTATTACTGCTATTATTATGTGAGGAATATTGGTCACTGAGGTGTCTTGTATACGAAATACTTGGACAAGGCAGAGACTCCACCAAGTCCATTAATTTGGTATAAAGGGACACTTTTCCTGCTTATATTAAAATGTGAGGAGTACCTAAAAAGAATGTGACTGGTTTGTGGTAGGATACTAATTTTGTGTCATGAACAAGGACAATGTAATGTAGGGGAGCTCCTACTCAATCACCACCAACAGCCAGCATCCACCTGGATGATGCGACGGCAGCCAGTCACCAGAACTTTCACTACTCATTAGCTCTTAGAGAGGTGAGGAGACTGAGCCAGTTTTTGAAGATGGAGATGATAAGAAGTGGGAAATTTAGTCAGGACATTAGGGTAACACCTCTATTCTTTTAAAGTAAATGACCAGGAACATTTTTCTCAGAGCATCACATTTGAAAGTCAGAGCCATTTCAACTGTGTAGCTGTCACTGTAGTGGGACATTGGGATTCACACAGAACAAAGGGACAGTGCCTCCTGTTGACTTCCAGCAGACACACAAAGCTTTCCCTTGGAGGTCTCCCATCCAAATACTAACCAGACACGTACCTGCTTAGCAGGATTTGTATGTATGCAGGTGTTTCTAAATACATGCATTTAACCTTCTGGAGTCTGAGGGTATTTCAGACACTGTGATGTAGTCTGACATGCTTTTACTTTTTTACAAATTACACCAATTTAATATTATTAAAGTGTTACACAGACTTTTGTTCAGCACAAACTCAGCAACAACAGTGTCAGAACAGTAAGAGTCATAAATCTATATTCTGATTAAATCTGCTCTAAACTTAGACTTTCCAAAAACCTGTTTTCAGATGTGCTGATATATTGTAAAAAAACACTCTAAACATTTCTAGTCCAGACTTTTGAGCTCAGAACTGAATAAACAGAGGTGTTGGCTACACACTGCTCATTACAGGTTTTAGGAATTGTATGTGGTTTGATTTCTAAAACTAATGTGAGGTGACACTGTGTTTTCCTCAGCCACTAACCCTACACTGAATATACTGAGATGAGTGTGAGGTGAGAAATCTTTTGTTCAGGATCACCTCAGGTGAGAAGTATTTGTTGAATCAACATTCCACAGATTCCAGGTCACTGGAACCCACCAATGGAATGTCTGGAATGACCATTGTCATTATCATATGAATGACAGCTTGTGTATTTTGGTGCGAAAATATGCGCAGTTGTCTGACTTACTCTCACAGACGTGTCTCTGCTTATTTAAGCTCCTCTCACAAATATCTAAAAATATATTTAGATTCAAGCTTTATATCTTGAAAAGGAGATGCTTTAAGGTTTCCGGGGTAAATCCTGCAGAGTTATATAAGTGCTTTTGCGGGAAATTGTGTTAATATGCCACTGGTGGGAGAGCCGACTCCAGAGGGTTAAGAAGATGAGCCGGTGTCAGGTTGGACACATGTGATGGACCTTTATGTTCCAAGACATTGCAGCTGTCACGAGCTCACTGTCCTCACTGAACATCACAGATTGAAGGCAGGAAGGAAACACCCACCATTTTGTCATCCAGTTCAAGGTAAACACACTGTGCCTCTGTGTCGCCATGGCAACAGGTCGGTGAGGTAATCATTCCATTATTCAAAGTTGCCAGACGTTTTTTTTTTAAAACAGTTACAGATGCTCGTAACCATAGTAGCGATGCTCAATGACATGAAGTGGAGAAGTGCAGAAGCACTACACGTCGTGTATCGACCTCTCTCTCTGCAGACCAGCCTGCCACAGAATGTCAGATAATCAACTTTTTATACAGGGTTTGATTCTGATCCTCCCTTCCTGCCTCTCTCTCTCTCCTTTCCTCCGTCTCTCTGAAGGCATTTAAAGCATTTAGCTCTCTCTCTGGAGGCGCGCCCACCCAAAAGCACTTCCTTATCCGTGTTGCAATTATTGATCACCGGTTCTTCTCGCTGTCTACAGTGTGGCCGTGATGTAGCCTACATATTTGATAGTGGGAGCTATTTTTGAAACTTGGGACTTTCAAGTGCATGAAAAATTGAAAAGGACCTAGAGAGAGGAAGGGAGGGAGAGATGAGGACGAGGGAGGAGAGAGAGAAGGGAGAGGGGAGGAGAGATGGAGCGAGGTGGAGGAAAGGGAGAGAGCGCTAGCGGCTGTTACACAATGCTGTGATCTAACTGAAAGATTGGTTTGGACTGTTGTCTTCACAACAGATTACTTCGCAAGCTTGATCTCACACACACACACACACACACACACACACACTGCTCTTCGTGCTCACGGGCGGGACGTGTTTGTGAAAGTGTGCTCTCCAAATGCTTCTATAGTTCTGCACTGAAGCTACAATCTATCCCACCAACCAACAGTGTGCAGAACTGCGTTCCTGCATGTCGTCCGCCATATTGTTTGACATTCACCATCTACTTCCTTAAAAGCTCCTTGTTAGATTAGATTAAACTTTTGTCAGTGTGATATGCACACAATGGAATTTGACCTCCACATTTAACCCATCAGTGCAGTGAAACACACACACACACACACACACACTAGTCAACACACTAGGCTGTGAGAACATGTGCCCAAAGTGGTAGGCAGTCCTATCCAGTGCACAGGGAGCAGTTGGGGGTTTTGTGCCTTACTCGAGGGCACTTCAGTCATGACCTGCTCGGGGATCAAACCGGTCACAAGACCAGATCTCTAACCACCAGACTACGGCTGCCCTCACGGCTGCTACTCCTGTTGTCCATTTAATCTACACTGACATACAGGTGCACTGTGTAGTTCTACAATTACAGACTGTAGTCCATCTGTGTCACCCTGTTCTTCAATAAACAGGACCCCCACAGGAGCAGGTATTATTTGGGTGGTGCACATTCTCAGCATTGCAGTGACCCTGACATGGTGGTGGTGTGTTAGTGTGTGCTGAGAGTGGATCAGACACAGCAGAGGTGCTAAACTGATGGAATGAGAATAGTCCACTAACCAAAAATATCCAGCCAGCAACTTCCTGTGACCCCCGAACAAGGACTAGAGGATGATCAGTCTGTGCAGTTAACAGAGTTACTGTCTCTGACTTTACATCTACTGTACAAGATGGACCAACGAGGTCTAACAGAGTGGACAACAGATGTCTGATCCCCTCAGTCTTCACTATTTGATCAGCAAGTCATTGTCGTTAATGAACAAAAAACTTCTTATCATCTATTCAAGGATTCAAGGAGACTTTGTCATTCGCATCACATGTAGTACATGAGCTGGAACGAAATTACATTCCCAAGGTCCCAGTTTTACCCAGTGCAGTAGTTTGATATAAATATAAAAGTCTTTATTAGTATATGCAGATATACAGACATGATATAGACTATTCAATGTAAATATAGACTGTACACTATGCAGAGGTATCTATGAGGTCAGTTTAGAGTTTACTAGCAGTACAAAGGACTGAGGTTGATAAGGTTGGTTGTTCATTAAGGGTACAACCTTACTTTGTTATTTGGATGTAGATAATAAAAGTACAACATGCTAATGTCACCTGAGATGAAGCTAGTGTTGATTGGTCAACAGCAGCGGTTTACAATGTTACAGTCGTGGTCTGATGGTTGGGGATCTGGTCTTGTGACTGGAAGGTTGCCAGTTCAATCCCAAGGCACGTCATGACTGAAGTTCCCTTGAGCAAGACACCTAACCGCCAACTGCTCCCTGGGCACCGTGGATAGGGCTGCCCACGGCTTCACGCACATGTTCTCACAGCCTAGTGTGTGTGTTTCATTGCAAGAATTCTCTGACCAGCTTCACCATCATCACATGGAGCTTTTCTGATGATAATTCTTGTATCTCATTGTTACACTTTAGTAGCACAGCGTGTTTATTATGCCCTCTGCTGCACCTACCATGCTTTCTTCATCTAGCAGATTAAGATGGGGCAGAGTTGGGACGTCGAGGGGCGGGGCTTATGAAACAACACAGACGAGCCCTTTTCTTCTCTACACTGTGAAAACCCAAACTTGAAGATCCAAGAAAGTACTCAAATAACTTTAGACCACATTTCCTCAGGAAGCCTTCCACATAAAAGGGTCTCTGAAGGGACAGTTATTAGTCTAGAGCAGAGGTGCCCAATCCTGGTCATGGAGATCTAAAACCCTGTTCAGTTCAGCATCAGCACCCCTGACTAGTTATTCAGATGACTTTGAAAGCCTTCATTACTGGGATCAGGTGTGTTAAATTAAGGCTGGAGCTAAACTCATCATTGGGTTTCATTAATGCTTCATTTCAGGGTTCCTCGAGGAAAATATCTTAAGTTACAGCCTGAAGGCTCCATACATGCTTCTGTTAGTGTGACAAGCTGAGAAAACCCCAAAGGCTGCTTATAGTATCCATTTTTTAGAGTGTAGTGCTTTACAGATGGGTTTTCTCAGGGACACAATAAACTGATGATGTTAAAATAGTGTAACTCATAACAGTCCATGGTACATTTTTGAATGTTTTATCTGAATCTGCAAACCCAGATCTAAGAAAATAAGATGTAAGAAATAGACTCTGGACCTGCCAGCAGCTCTAGGCTAATATAACAAGTCTATTTTAAATAATTAAATGAGGTTTTGAGTATTTTAATGCTCATTTGCATTAGTAAGAAAATAAGAAAATGAACTGAAAGACCTTTAAATGTATGTTAAGTGCTATGGAACACATGTAGCCTACTGAATATGAGTGAGATGCTAAACTGGCTGTGTGCATATACCCGTTTGGTAAGCTGCGTGTCCATCATAAAGTTGTGCACGTGCTTCTCAGCCTTGGTCAGCTCCAGTTTCCTCGCTACCACAGCAACAACCAACGCTGTGCAGCCTGCTCCCTGAAAGACACAGAGAGAATGACAGATACAGAGAAAGAGAGAAAAACAGAAAGAAAGAGACAGAGAGATAAAGAAAGAGTTGATACACTGAGGATAGCAACCACAAAAAGAAAAACAATAAAAAAGCAAGAGGAAGAAGAAAAGCAAGTCAAAATCTGACCCTCAGCTCAAAGTACACTCAAAGAGAAAGGACTGTTCAAATGTACACAATAACAATCTTGCCACAATATTTAGGTGACTATTGAGTTCTACTGTTGTTAGAAAAAGACTTGTAGCTTGTGTTCAAAACTAAAGAATCAAAATTTCGACTCCAAACTACATCTGAGAAGAGTGGAAATATATTTAAATACGATTTCTGAGCCTTTTCCGAGCTTCTGTCCACTTGAATCCTGAATTCATCCTGCTGCTCCTGTGATAAAGATGAATGATGCAGTTTCGCTGGCAGCCGTACATGCCCATGCTCCATGTTTGACAGATGAGGTGGTGTGCTTTGGATCATAAGTAGCTCCTTTCTTCTTTTCATCTCTCTGGTACGAGTTAATTTTCATCTCATCTGTTCACAAGACTTATAACTCTACAGTCTCTGTATATTGCCCATATAGCCATTTAGAAGACTATTGCAGCCAATCAGAAAGGTGCTTGACCTCATTTCAAGAAAGTCAGACATGCATTGTGACTGGATTAGCTTGGTTCAGTATGTTTTCAAGCATGTTCTGCGATACAGAACAGAAAAAATGGATTGAAACAGAAAATATCTAATAGATTTGGCAAAATTGGGAAAAAAACAGATACCTTTTATCCCTTTCCCAATGTGGTAGTAGTCAATTAACCTATCCCATCCACTAGGGGGCTCTCCCCATCACTTTGCACTGTCCCGGACTCTAGGAGAGTGAAGACAAGCACACACCTCCTCCAATGTGTGTCATGCAGCCACTGCCTCTTTTTGAACTACCGCTGATACACCATCACTGGGGAGCCAACGTGCTCGGAGGAAAACGCAGGATTCCCAGCGCCGAATGGACCAATCAGTAGATGCCTGAGCCAGCGGACAATGCAATGAGTGATGGGGAGAGTGAGAGCGCCATCTACCCACCCAGAGAGAGCACTGCCAACTTTTGCTCTCTTGGGCCCCGGCTGTTGATGGCAAACAGCATGACCGGGATTCAAACTCAAGGATATGGATACTGAACGACCCCCAAACCCCTGAAATACAGAATGACGTTTAATGGTGGGATGAACCAGAACAATCAAATGCAGGAAGACCCTCCTGACCACAGGGATACATGTGTATACAAAACACTCAACTGTGGAGGGACCCCATCCTAGCCAAACCCCAACATTCAACCAAGGAAGGACATCCCTTCATCCTAGAACAACATTTGCCATGTTAAACTGCCAAAACGTGGGAAGAGAAAACGTTCCACTGCCAACTGATTAAAGCACTACACTACAAAGCCAATCCCACAGAACATGCACACACAAACAGCTTTATAAGTGACTGGTTTTTAAAGCGCTTTCAAAATGAGGAATCAGTTTAGTCTGAGAGCTGTGAGTAAAATATGTGCAGGCTAGTTGGTACAGTACAGTTATGTATGGTTTAATATTTATTTAAATATATAACTTATTATGTATATATATATAAAATATGATAAAAGCTGTTCTGAGAATACGGACTGTTTTTCTAAAAGCTTTACAATAGTAAATGATCTGACTTAAGAGGATTATTTCAGAGTTTTCAGTAAATCTCTTCTCTCACACCCTGCCATAGACTAAAATGTTCCAAACCCGATACCTTTATCTTTCTTTTCTTCTGGTGTATATTTATTCTCAGAAAATCACTACTTTCTTTGAATTATGAGCTCATAAAGAGCTGAAATATGAAAAATGCTACATGCCAATACTGCAGCGCAGCCTCAGCAAAATACCCACAAAAACCAGCAAACATTTAACAAATATGCTGATTAAAGTACACTGGCAGTAGTGAGGAATTAAGAGTCTAGTAGTTTAATAATACACATACTTTTATACGTCATTTCAGCGCACTGGATGGAGTTAATTGCAAGACATCAGTGATGTTTGCACAAAATGTGCTTGCGATTGAGATAAATTGCTATTAGCTATCATTTCATTTTTATTATGCAGTGTAGTGCTTTTGTCATTTTTAAAAACTGTTTAAAGGAGTAATTATGTTTTTTAATTCTAGACACATGAATGACAAAAACTAAGAGCTATATTTGAAAGTACTCAATTGTCCCACCATACCTGGCAACTATTTAACTTGTAATGTTTTACATTTACATGATTCAGTTGGCAACATTTTGTAAACATACAGCACCAGTCAAAAGTTTGGACACACCTTCTGCACATTCAGTGATTCTTTATTATTTAAAAATATTCTGTATTGTAGATTAATACTAAAGTCATCTAAACTATGAGTAAACACATCTGTAATTATTTAGTAAACAAACAAGTAAACAAACCAGAAATAAGACCAAACAAATGAACAAACAAATGATTTATTAATGTCTACACAAATGAGTATCAAATCTACTGAAATCATAATTAGATGTTATGTCTTATAAAAATTTATTACTTCTTAGTG
>BRDA01019476.1:0-10144 GCA_036984385.1 Crenuchus spilurus | reverse complement strand
AAATAAAAGTACTTAAGTAAAGTACAGATACATGGAAATGTTACTTAAGTACAGTAACGAATTACATTTACTTCGTTACTGTCCACCACTGCTGTCTACACATCATGGTCCACATCCCCTTTGTGATGTCACCTTATCCCACACATCTGCTTACCGGTTTGCACTTGCAGAGCTCACCAGAATGGAGGAAGGGAGACCTCCTTTCAATGCCGGTGCAGAGGAGAGCTGAGATTGCTCCCACTGCTGAAGCTACGTCAGAGGAGGAGGGAGAGGACTCAGAGGAAAAGGGCAATGCGAACTAAATCAGACGGCATCTGCAAACTAACATAGCAGTCAGGCTGTGTGATGTGGCTTCTCTGCTTAGAAGTGGCTCGTGGAGGCTCACAGAGCCTTGGACTGGGCAGGTAATTGCTGCCATGGAAACACAGCTATCAAATGGGCCAACCTGCAACAACACG
This sequence comes from Crenuchus spilurus, assembly GCA_036984385.1. Classification (NCBI taxonomy): domain Eukaryota; kingdom Metazoa; phylum Chordata; class Actinopteri; order Characiformes; family Crenuchidae; genus Crenuchus; species Crenuchus spilurus. The sequence continues at coordinate 9,686 of BRDA01019476.1, read as the reverse complement.
AGCAACGGCCTTGCTCCAATCTCAAACAACTGCTCTTTACCTGTGGAATCCTCTGGCACCGAAGACAGTAAGATGCAAGACAAAGGTTTATTTGGAACAGCGAATAGACTCCAACACAGGAACCTTGACACAACGACTGACAAACATGAGACAACCAGGGAAGTATATATATATATATAGGGAGCATAATTAGTGAGACACATGAGAAGCAGACGTGTGGGATAACGTGACATCATAAGGGGGTGTGGACCATGATGTGCAGACAGGAAGTGGACGGGGCCAGGTGAAGACGTGACAATCTGTTGCTGTGTCTACACCACTGATGGAGTGAGTACTGTTAGTGAGAAAAGCTTTACACTGAACAACTTTAGATTTTTTGACTGAAGTTATTTAGAAATGTTATGTTTTTCTGATTACTTCTATACAAATAACTGAAAACTGAAATAACTGAGCCCCATGCATATAATCAAAATATCCACTTAAATAATATCTAATCAAGTTAAGGCCAGATTCTGAGTGGCTCAGCAGGCTAAGACACTGACACTATGACCAAAAGATCGTGAGTTCGAATCCCGGTCATGCTGTTTGCCATCAACAGCCGGGGCCCAAGAGAGCAAAAATTGGCAGTGCTCTGTCTGGGCGGGTAGATGGTGCTCTCTCTCTCGTCCTGTCACTCACACATTGCAATGTCTGCTGGCTCAGGCGTCTACTAATTGGTCTATTCAGAACTGGGAATCCTGCGCTTTTCTACGAGCTTGAGGGCTCCCCAGTGTATCAGCGGTAGTTTGAAAAGAGGCGGTGGCTGGCATAACATGCAACAGAGGAGGCGTGTGCATGTCTTCACCCTCCTAGTGTCAGGGACATTACAAAAGTCATGGGGAGAGTCTTAATGAATGGAATGGGTTAATTGGTACTACTACATTGGGAAGGGATAAAAACTGGCAAAAAAAAGTTAAGGCCCACATACAGTGGCATGCAAAAGTTTGGGCACCCCTGCTCTAAATGACTGTTACTGTGAACAGTTAAGCCAGTTGAAGATGAAATGATCTCCAAAAGTCAAAGTTAAAGATGAAACACACTTCAGCATTTTAAGCAACATCAGTGTAAAATTTTGGTATTGGGTGAAAAAGACAAGGAGCACCTTTCAAAAGTATGGGAACCCTGTAAGATTTGAGTGCTCAGATAACTCTGACTGAAGTCTCAGACCTTAATCAACCTGTTAGGGTTATGATTTTTTCACAGGCATTGTTAAGAAACGCCAGGTGATGCAAATGTCATCACTTTATAAATAGCTAGACCTCTAACCTTGTCCTAAAACAGCAGAGTTCTTGTAAACAGCTGCCTAGCACTTAAGAAACTGAATAAAAATGAAAGGTTTTTTTGTTCATTTCTAAATCATATACTGACATCTGTAAACATCTGGTCCACTGTATGAGCTTTAGACAGTGATGAGTGATCAGTATGGACACTCTGACTAATCTAAACTATTCAGCTCATAAACACTGTAATACACTGTGTTCTGACAACTTTCTGTCTGATTCTTACAACAGCAGCTCTTCTTTAAGATCAGACTTCACTCCTCACACACATCAGTGAGGGAGGTGAGGACCCTGTTGCTAGTTCACTGGTTGTCCTTAATGATGGAGAAGACAGCGAGTTACTGTGAGAGAGGTGAATGTTTGAACATTGTTTTTTATATTTAAAACAATTGTTTTTACTTGTTTCATCGAGAGTGCAGTGATGCATATATGAATCATACTACAGTGAATTTTATTGGAGGTGACAACATATAGCATTGAGGTGAGATCACAGGTGAGTGACGACACGAATGACACACTTCTGGTTCCTACAATTTCGCGCGCTTAGCTTGTTTACGTGCTGCTCCTCAGAACTTTTAGAAGTTCTTCTTTAAATGCTTATTGTTTATCTTTTCTACTTACACAACTCATTTAATTGTACGCAGTGTACGCCGTCCCCACCTATCCCTCAGCCAGTCTTCACCTCAACCAACCGGTTTGAGAAGCTCGCCTCCCCGTCCTCACCTGCATCAGCGCTGGCACCAACAGATAAACAGGGCGGTGTTTTTATTATCGGCAGTTCTATCGTTAGGCATCTAAAAGTCTTGAATGGGTTAAACTTCAATTAGTGTTGTCTCGCTTTAGAGAGTGTGGTCTTAACACTGGCAAGGCTGAAGTTTTTTGAGATTCTGAGGAATTTCTGAAAAGTCCCCCTCCCTCATGTGGGCTATCAGCGAGCTATTGTTATGTTAACTATTGCTAGGATATCATCCCCCACAGGGTTTAGGCTCATATATTACAGTTAGTTTCAGTGTCTATGTAAAGCAAAAATAATCCATTGTATTTTATTTTGTTAGATAACAGGGAAATGAAACAAAATATAGTTTATTATACATTTATTTATCATAAATAAGACTAAATAATCTAAAATGAAAAAATAAATACATTTTCTCTGTGTTCTTCGTTTGATTGTAAAATATAATATAGTATTTTCAGTGTCTCTCTGTGAATCTTGACTGAGATTCTGAGATATTTCCCTCACTTTACCCTGGAGACTGGCGCTGTGTTTTGCTGACGAGTATTTTTGTGGCTTTGCCCTGAAGATTCCAATGCATAAAAAAAGATCTAAAAAAAATAAATAAATAAATACATTCTCTCTGTGAGTTTTGTTTCATTTTGAAATATAATATAGTATTTATTTTCAGTGTCTTTCTGTGAATCTGGACTGATTTTCTGAGATATTTCCCTCACTTTGCCCTGGAGACGGCAATGCATAAATAAATCTCTAAAAACGATCTAAAATAAATAAATAAATACATTCTCTCCGTGAGTTTCATTTCATTTTCAAATATAATATAGTATTTTCAGTGTCTCTCTGTGAATCTTGACTGAGATTCTGAGATATTTCCCTCACTTTACCCTGGAGACTGGCGCTGTGTTTTGCTGACGAGTATTTTCGTGGCTTTGCCCTGAAGATTCCAATGCATAAAAAAACGATCTAAAATAAATAAATAAATACATTCTCTCTATGAGTTTCGTTTCATTTTGAAATATAATATAGTATTTTCAGTGTCTTTCTGTGAATCTGGACTGATTTTCTGAGATATTTCCCTCACTTTGCCTTGGAGACGGCAATGCATAAATAAATCTTTAAAAACGATCTAAAATAAATAAATAAATACATTTTCTCTGTGAGTTTCGTTTGATTGTAAAATATAATATAGTATTCTTAGTGTCTTTCTGTGAAACTGATTTCCCTCACTTTGCTCTGGAGAGTTTGTCATGTAATTAGCATATCAATACGACGCTAATCGTGCTCTAGCAGAGTGGCTGGCCAAGCAGGAGATTTTCTCCTGACGAAAATTTTTGTAGCATCTGCGCTTCTAGTGTTAAAGTGAAGTGGAGTAAATGCTCCTTCTTCCAGCGGCAAGTCTCGTACTTGAAAGTTATAGCAGTGGCAGAGTGGCCGTGCCCTAAAAGTAACGTAGAGTTGAGATCATTTCTTGGTTTTGCTGGGTACTATCGGCGCTTTGTGAAAAATTTTTCATTTTGGTGCAAGAAAGCACCAGAAACCATGTATTCCTTTTGCACAGTTGTGGAGTGAGGAGTGTGAAGATGCATTCCAGCTATTGAAACATAAATTAGTGGTTGCCCCAGTGCTAGCTTATGCAAATTTCTCAAAGCCATTTGTTGTGGAAACTGATGCAAGTCATCAAGGTTTGGGTGCAATGCTTTCTCAAGATGGGGAACAGGGAAGGAGGCCTATAGCATATGCCAGCCGTGGTTTGAGGTCAAGAAAAGAAGATGGAAAATTATAGTGCCATGAAGCTGGAGCTCTGAAATGGGCTGTTACAGATAAATTCCGTGAATACCTACTTGGTTATAAGTTCACTGTGTTTACTGATAACAACCCATTGAGTTATTTAAAGTACTGTTCTCTCGAGTACCAGGAGGTACAATGAAGTTGATTTCAGCAACGTGTAACAGGTTCCGTTTTCTCTGCAGGGCTGTTAGAGCCAGTGTCCTTCATGGAAGGTAAACTGCTCAGTGATCTTCTCATCCCTGCAGCTTACTTAAAGGTAGGAAAGTAGAAGAAGTAAATGTTGGAGAACAAGATAGGTGGCTTCAGGCTAAGACTGTCTTGGGGGAAATTTAAATGGTTCAGCCTGTCCCATGCATCTAGTGTGGTGGAAATTCGTAGACACAACCAAGAGCAGATAGCAATTGTTCAGACTGCACAAGTAGTAACTGCCTCTAACATTGATTTTTCCCAAATGACATGGGCGGGTGAGTTGGGGGCAATGGAAACAATTCTCAGCAGAATGAGGGTGATGACTATAATAATGGTAATAATGCTGCTTGTGGGATGATGAGTAATTGTTTTTATTAGAAAAAGTTGTCTGAGACATTAGCATTTGTACTGAGACAATATTTTATGTTATAGTTTCCTAATGAAAAGTTATATGAAGAAAAGTACCACATTCCATATATGAGAAGTGACAACTTGTGATATCTGCATGATTCTCCAATAGTATTTCAAAACAATGTGAAGTTACAAAGGTTGAGAAGACTAAGATCTTCCCTTTAAATAGCCTGGATACCTGCATACAGCCAACATACATATATAGACATTTAGAACTGATCATTTCCTTGAGACTCAGCATGGGTGAGTTTCCCTTCTCTCAGTCAATTGTTTGTTACTAGTCTGCAATCGGTCAAATCCATTGCTGTTCATCAGTCTATGGTTCTGGTTGGTGTCTCGGGCTAATGCAGCATAGGATTAGCTTCTCTGTTATAGCTTCTGTGGTTGTTTTGTTGGTCTCCGGCTTGTTGAGGATGTCCACGCGAGTTTATTCCCTGGGATAACTTTACAATCTGCATTCTCCATTTCGGCTGGACTCCTCTAATTGTCTCTCCGCTGGTATTGCTAATTGGCCTCATTACATCCATCGTGGACACAGACATTGTCTTCTTTTCCACCAATCACCTGCCTCCAGCATTCCTGTTATCTTCAGCTTGGTCCGTCTTCTCAAGAGAGGTTTTTTTTTAGGCCTAAGCGTGGTGTGGATTTTGGTTGTTACGTGCGTCAGGGTAGATGGAGGCGGGTCGTAACATTGGTGCTCTAAGAGATGTTCCTCGATCTAGGGTCCTGCCCACTACTGCCCACCCTTCATCTGTTCAACCTTGTATGTTTAACCTGGCATTGCTTAATTGTCGTTCCATGTTGGATAAAGCTAGACACATGCTGTCAGAGCTGTGCCGCACTCTCACTCACTCTCACAGTCACTCAGTCACACACACAGTCACACGTGCACGCTCACACACACACACACACACACACACACACACACACACACACACACAAACCTTAATCAACATTGCTTAACTTTGTGTGGGGAAAAAATGCCAAGAACTTAACTGTCAAACAAAATGACATTGGCAGATTGACTGATCTGACCAATTGTTTGGCGGCTATAGAAATCTGGATGTCTCAAAATTTTCTTAAACTTAATAATGAAAAGACAGAGGTGCTAATCGTGGGCTCTGAGGTCATGTGCAAAAGGGTGCAGTCAGCTCTGGATTGTGTTCATTTAAAAGCAAAATCCTTTGTGAGAAACCTCGGTGTGACCTTTGACTCCCATCTTAGTTTCTCATCACATATCAGGAAGCTTGTACGGACTTGCTTTTTTCAGCTTAGAAATATTAGTAAAATTAGAACTTTCATGTCTTCCTCTGACATGGAAAAAATAATTCATGTGTTTGTCTGTACTCGGTTGGACTATTGTAATGCCTTGTTTATGTGTCTGAATCAGAGAGAGGTGGCTCGTCTACAGCTTGTCCAAAATGCTGCGGCCCGTCTTCTCACTAGGACAAAGCGTAGTGAACATATCACTCCAGTATTGGCTTCTCTACACTGGTTACCTATACAATTTAGAATTGATTTTAAAATTTTACTGATTACTTATCTGGCTGTTCATAACGAGGCTCCGGCATATATCTCGGAGCTTCTGTGTCCTCTGCATAGTGCAAGAACTCTGAGGTCTTCAACTCAGGGTTTACTTTGTGTGCCCCGTACTAAAATCTAATGGGGACCGGGCCTTTGCAGTTTGCGCTCCAAAATTGTGGAATAGTCTCCCAAATGAGATCAGATTATCTGACTCAATTCAGGTTTTTAAAAAGCGATTAAAGACATACTTTTATAAGCTTGCTTTTAAATAGTCTCTGTTGTATGGTATAAGCTGGTGTGTATTTGAGTATTTTAGTATTGTTAGTTTATTTTGTGTATTACTTATCTGTATTGTAGTATTTTAATTGGATTTGATTGTCTTGTTTTACTTTCTATTTAGATGGATTTGTAAAGCACTTTGTGATTCAGTCTAGAAAAGTGCTATATAAATAAAGCTTTACTTACTTACTTAAGATTGTAAAACTAAAATAATTGAAAGAAAAAAAATCAGTTTGATCGTTGTCAGCTCCAGGCAGGACACAAGCGCAGATGGGTAACAAAGACTAATATTTATTAAAGTGAAACAAGAAAATTGACAAAGCACACGAGGTCACAGATACCTGACACGATGAAACACATCTACAAAGAACCCTAGGGAAACCAAGGGCGTAACTTTGGGTCCAACATTGGGGGGGTTGAGCTGTTTGCCTATTTATTTATTTATTAAATCATTTACTTTTCTAAAAGGATTCAGGAGATTTTGGGTTAACCGTATTAGAAATACACTGTAATGCTTTTACTATGTATGTATTTAACTTTCTTTGTATTTACTCTGCACCTTAAACAATTAAGAAATGCGGAGCTAGCTAACGGAGCTAGCTAAAATACCTGAACGGGTATTCATAATGTGTCTGATACACAGCGGCATAGTTATTCAGTCATCAGCTAACAATACATATTAACAACACATTTACCTCATTTTGATTTTTCCGCTTTTTACAAGGCGGTGTTGTCAACCAACAATGAAAAAATGTTTTTTGTCCACTTTTTGGTGTTCTTTTAGTTTTTTCTTACTACACCCACTCCCCCAGCAGCTGCTTGCACAAGCAAGCAAACGGTCAGGGTTGCCAGGTCCAGCAAAACATATCCAGTCCAAAGTCAGCCCAATTTGGCGTGAAAACCACGAACCTGGCAACTCTCCAAATGGTGAGCACTGTTTCTTGGTGGAGGTTGAATGATACCAAGTTTTTGTGGGGAAAGGGGGGGTTACATTACCAAATGATTAAACATGCTAGTATTTTACCCAAAATTGATCACGAATAAAGAAAATTAACAAGTTATTCATGAAAGATGTTTTTGTCAATTGAAATTATGTGACTTTATTGGGGGGGGGGTATAGTGATTGGATCAGATTATTGGGGGGGGGTCATAACCCCCCTATCCCCTTCGCAAATTACGTGTATGAGGGAAACACAGGGTAGCAGGGATTAAATAGACAAAGATTAAACTCAAAACAGGTGAAACAAATAACAAAAGGTGTGGCCAGGTAAACAAGGACAGGAACAAGACCATAAAAGGAAACTAAAGTACAAGACCACAAGGGGGCAAAGCATGACAATCGTAATATAAATAAAAAAGGAAAGTTGTGCTGAGTATGACAACTCTTGCTCATGCATAGTTAGTAGTTCATAATTTCCTACTGCATGAGTTGTATTCATTCATGCACTTAAAAATATTCATGTTCTGGGTTTATAAATGAAAAAACTTGTTCTGTTAATAGTTCTCTTACTTTTGTGATCAAAAACATTGACTTGAATCTCAATGTTGAGGCTGTTTTGTAAATAGTTTTCAAATATACAATACATCTATCAACTTCTGATTAATCCATATCAATATTAGCCTATTTCACTGATTTCAGCCCCACCCACTTACGGTTAAACAATGGCCACTTCCTGTTTAGACCCCCACCTGCTCGAGTACAGATATGGATAACTTAGACCGTCGAACAGATACAGATAGTAGTGTACTCGCTCAGATGAGGACTTGAACCCAAGACCTCAGCGCTGAGAGGCAAACGGGCTAACCACTAAGCCACCGTGCTGCCCAATGATACATTTCTCTTTTTTGTTTTAATTGGAGAAGGATGTTTGTGATATTGGGTAAGTACACTGGGACCTCAGATGTTTTATTTCTTTTTGTTAGGGATAGTTTGTATAGGCCGAGAAATGTTTCACGGGATGGAGTTTGAAGGGATGAAAGGCTTGAAGGTGAACATTTTTTAATTTAATTTCTGAGGCTTCCATATGTATTTTCTTAAATCATATCTGTACATAATCTGTCTAAACTCATCACTTTTTGTACAGGTCTGTTATAACTGTAAAAATGTCTGTGTGATGTTTATTATTTTTCGAGAGTCTGAAGTCTCGAAGGGGAGAAATATGAAGTGTGTTTTACATATACTGTACATATTTTACTGATAATCAACAAAACACTATACTTCAAGATGTTTTTTGACTAAGGTTAAGAGACTTATTGATGTCTGCAGACACTACAGAATGCTTAAATCATATATATACCTCTGGCTTAAACAAAGGCCCCTTTATGGAGCTTTCCCCACAACATATATGTCCTGGAATGTTTTTCCTGGTTTTCTAAGAATGAGGTCATTGTTAAGATCCTTACATTTAATGTTTAATCAGAACCGGATGTGGGCTTCATATACCACATAGACAGCTTGCAGATGAGGGGAGTGTGCGTGGAAATGAAATACAGTTGAAAGCTTTATGTACCAAGGTTGAATATACTTCTGATGCCATGAAAGCCTTATTATTAGACTTTATTCTTGCAACTTAAGTTATTTTATGCGTAATGCCGCTAGCGGCTATATTTTATTTATTTATATTCGCTATTTGTCCTGTGATTATTTTAACGTGTGTCTTATTATTGTTTATTGTTTAGATGTGATGTATGTTAGTAACTGCTTGTAAACCAAATTTCTTGTGAGAGATAATAATAAAGACTGAACTGAACTAATTTAACCTCCTCTGGTAGGTATTAACCACGGCATACAAGCAGCTCAACACAAGACCTGCCATTTAGGAGATGTTCTAACAATCATCTAAACATCCACATGTGGTCTGTTAAAGTCACTCACATCCTCACACATTTCTGCTGTTAAGCTGCTTCCTCATAAGCTCAGAAAATCAGCTCAGAGACTATTTTAGACTGATGGTACTCACCTGATACAGTCAGTGTAACAGCTTCACTGGTCTGTGAGTAGCTCGGCTCTGCTGACTGTGTTCCCTTACACTTATATTCTCCTTTATCAGACTGTTTAACATTAGAGATGATGTAATCTTTCCTCCTCTGAGCATCACTAAGATGTATAGACCACTCATATGGTTTCTCATAAGAAATGAGTTTACAGCTTAACTGACATCTCTGAACCACAAACATGCATAAAAAGATTATAAACTTCTGTAAATGTTCTGATAAAAGAGTTAAATCTCAGTTTTGCTTGTTTTGATGTCGCCTCTTCATGAATAGCAGCTAAACATCATCTAACGTTTCTCTGCATAACTGTAGAGGATGTAAACATGACTTAATTAACATAACATCTGTGAAATGTTTGTATGTAAACTCGGCCACTGACTTCATCAACAAGCTCTACAAATAAACTGAAGAAGTGAAGAACAGACAGAATGAGATCTTGTACACATGCA